>PVJI01014693.1:0-43316 GCA_004026765.1 Micronycteris hirsuta
CCCCCCGAGGCCCCGGAGTGCAGGTCTTCTCCACGTGCAAGCTCAGCAGCCCGGCTGTCTCAGAGGATGTCTGGCTGGGAGGATCTTTGCTGAGTCTTGTCTCCGAGCAAGTGGGGCTGGCCACGTGGGCCAGACTCTGGTTAACCCATGAGGACCCTGGCCTCCGAGGAAGCCGGCAAACCTCAGCCTTTCCTTCAAGCTTCTAGAGCAGGCCAGGCCCCCAAAGGCAGCCACAGAGTCTGGGCTCCTCCAGGTCTGATCACGTCACAGAGCGCTGTCCCCGTGGGTATTGCTTGAACGTGTGTCCGTGGTCATTTGGCTGGTGGCTTCATTTACCGAGAGAGCCGCTGAGAGGCAGAATATAATCTGGGTGCCGGCCCAGCTTTAAATTCTTGGCGGGGCAGCCTATTAGTTGTATGGCCCTGGGAAAGTCGTACCACTTCTCCGAGCCTATTTCTTCCTCTGCAAAATGGGAAGATAATAGCACCCACCTCGCAGGGGCTCTCAGGAGGCTCAGTCAGGACTTTCTCGTGGAAACACTTAGTCAGCCCGCAGCGTGCGTGAAGAAGCTGCTGTGGTTATGCATCACTGTCAACCTTTTGCTTGCAGGGATTTGTCTGTTTTCTTCAAGGTTGATTGGTTCAGCTCCTGGGAGCGTCCCTGCAGAGGGGGGAAAAGGTAGCTTAAAATAACCCCGAGAATGTCGAGCCCTTTCAAAGGTTAATTGAAAAAATAAATAAAGAGTCCAGACAAACCTAAAGCAGCATTGTCATTACTGGTTTTATTGTTCCGAACTGCCTTGAAAACCCGTAGCTTTGAAGCTACAAAGGGTAGCAATTAGGCCCCTGTGAAAGTCATCACAGCAGCAAAGCCTGGCCACGGGGCACAGCGCTTCGCTTCCTTCCCCATTTGCGGCCGCCCCGTCTGGCGTGTCTGCACGTCCAGACCGGGGCCCAGGAAGGAGTAGTGGGTGGGCGGGTTTTGCGGCCCCCTCCTCACACGCCGCCGCAGGAAACGCTGCCTGCCGCCCTGATGCTTCCTAGAGCGTGCAGGCGGACGGGGTGACTCAAAGTGAACCGTCTCCTCCCTCCGCCCACGCCCCCCACCACGCGGGCTGCACCCTGGCAAGCCCCCTCTGCTGAGGGCAAGACTGAATCACACAGTTCAAGGGCCCGCGATGCTCCTGAGCCCCTTGGCCAGGCGCTGGCAAAGGGACCAGACTGCAGGGTGCCTTTTCTGGATGGCAGCAGATTCCCTCTGAGCAGCAGCAGCCTGCCGCGGCGGCACTTTGTCAGAAACGATCTCCGGGGCCGGGGCCGGCGGCTGGCAGGCTGCTGGCTGGCTGCTAAGCCTCCTCCCGCTCCACGCGGGGCAAGGCTTGTCCAAATATTTGGCTTGATCCTGCTTTTCTGATTCATCCTGTGCAGGAGCCTCTGTAATTTCATCTGCTGCGTGACTCAGACGCGAGCCGAGCACAAGCGCGGCTGCACCCGAGGCCAGGCCCGCAGCCAGCGCCCCTGCTCCCTGGGCCGGCCTCCTGGGCCCGCTGAAAGATGCGGGCGCTCTCCCCAGCCACCGGCCTCAGATTAAATCTCTCTCGTCTGAGATGATTAATGGAGCCCCAAACACGCCTGAGCACAAGGGTGTGAGGTGCACTTTGTACCTTTTCCAAGTTTTTTTTTTTTTTTCAATGCTAAATCCATTTGCATCTCATAAATTATATCGGCTCCCAAATGAAAGGTTCCTGACAGCGGCAGGCAGGCAGGGTGTGGGTCCCATGAAAACATTTTCCCCTGTCGTCCCCTCTCTCGCTCTGAGACCCTGAGAGAGAGCCTGCTTGTCTTCCAGAGGAGGAGGGGAGGTAGCAGAATGACCTAGATTCCACACGAGCAAGACAGGTAGAGCCGGCTGGCCTGTCTTCAAAAGGCTGCCCAAGCCCAGGGTTCCAGAAGGAGCTGGCCGGAGGAGGCCCTCCCCTGGTCTTGCTCAGAGCCACCCTCTTATGGGGGACAGGGTCATTTTCTCCTTCAGGAGGTTTGTCTGCTTAAGAAAGGGCATGAGTTGGGTGGGTGGGACCCTTGAGCCCACCGCCCACCCCCAGCTGGTGTCCCTGGGTGATGCCCCTGGGTAGTAGGGACATGGGGGAGGGGTGTGACTGACAGCAGAACAACATTGTCCCCTGTGCAAGTGTGTGGGGCAAAGGAAGGGGGCCTCTGAGGAGCAGGGAGGAGTGGGGACGGCAGCTCAGGCACCAGGGTCTCCGCTAGTCAGAGATGATGGACTTTCAAGCCTCTTTCTGCCACTTTCTGGCTGTGTGGCCTTGGGCAAGTTACTTGCCCTCTCTGATCCTCTCTTTCCTCATCCATTCATTCACGCCAGGCCCGTTTTCGGAGCATGCTATGTCAGGCCTGGCCTACCCCCTTGACATCGATGTTCAAGACGCTACACAAATGAACAAAAGCGTGCGTGCAGGTGACTCGTAAGATGGTGTGAGACAGAGAGCTACGAGGCCCTCGGCGAGCCCTCGGGCTCTGCTGTGCAGGCTGGCAGGGGCTGGGAAGGTGGGAGGGCTCAGCCAGGAGACTGAGAAGGCGCAGACAGTGCCACAGGACGACCAGAGGGTGACCCTGACGCAGAGACGCGCCTGGGTAACACCCAGCGGGGGCTCAGGAAACACACTGCTGTTGTTACTGTTATTTAGCCCCAGAAATAGACTTTGGGGGGCAGCAGGGGGGAGGGGAGGCCGAAGGGAAGAATGAAGAAAAGCCAGGAGGGAGGTGGCTTCAAAGCCAGGGTGAGGGGCGCACTGGCCCACCGCGGCGGGCACCCCGTCATTTCCCGCCGCACCATGCTCCCTCCACTCCGGCCGCCAAGGAGCGGGCGGCGGCACTCGCCGGAAAGGTCAGCCTGCTGGGGTTTCATGAGCGGGCATTCCAGGCCTGGGGCCCGCACAGGGAGCACCCGGCCTGTGGTCAGGCCTCCAAGTTCCCGCTGAGGGCCAGCTGCTGGCGCTTTGGCCCATCCCAGTTGGCCTCAGCTGCTGCCAGGCAGGGGCGGGGTGGGCGAGGCAGGAGAGAGGCCGGCCTCAGGGCAGCTGTCCTCGCCAGGGAACCTAAGCCACCGTCAGGGGCTCTGCAGGCCCCGCAGGGAGGAAACAGCATGTGTGTGTGTATGTGTGTGTGTGTGTGTGTTTCACTGTAAATGCGTGCACACACCGAAATGCATTCATGGGATTTATTCTAGCTATGTGCTTTTAAATTTATTTCCTTTAATTTCCCGAGATCCTGGGCAGGGGCTGTCATCCGTCCCCATTTTAGGAGTGAGGAGAAACGAGACTCAGGGAGGTGCAGTAAGCAGGGGACAGAAGCATTCGAACTGTGCTGTGTACCTGCAGGCGGTGGCCAGGAAGCAGGAAGACGCGGCCATTGTGTTGGCTGGGCCCCTCTTCTGACCGCAGCTTTCCTTAGGCGCCCCAGAGCGAACCAAAAGGACGTCTTCGTGTGCCCTGTTTTCAACGGAAGGAGAGGCAGGTTAAGCCAGGCCCCCGCTGGCCTCCCCGCCCGCATCTGCGGAGCCAGCACCGTGGCTGGTCCCCCACCTGATCCCCGCACTCTGGGCTCTGGCAAGAACTCTGCAAGTGCGGGGTGGGCTCCATCGGGAGCCCCCACTCAGCACTTTCCACGGCCTCCTGCTTCCTCTTTCGCTTTGGGACACTGTTTGGGTCTGCATCTGCCTCTCCTGAGGACACAGTGAACTCATCTGGGGCCCCAGGGTGCCAGGCACAGTGAACTGCCACTGTGTGCGAGCGGAGGCCCCCCTCGTTTCCCACACTTCCATGAGGGAGACAAAATGTGTCGCAAGCCAGGCCAGGGCACGGCTTGGGCGACCTGTGCGCAGTGCGGAGACACAGCTGAGAGACACCCAGGCTCCCTGCGGCCGCTGTGCAGGCGGCCATGCAATGACAGGGCAGAAACCCCGCCTCGGCCTCGGTGGCTGTGGCCGGCTGGCCGGCTACAGAACATTCCTCTAGTATTAGGTGGAAACAGACCTCCAAAGGCGGCCACAACCTGGAGCGGGGCGGGGGGCTGCTTTTCTGATGGGGGGGGCACTTTACAGAAACAAATGAAAGTCGCCCTTCTATCTCGGGGAAGTGGAAAGACACCGAGAGAATGAAATCTCAGATTTTAGCTTCCTGAGCGGCTAAGGCACGAGTCTCTCTGTCTTTGTTCCCCTCCTTTGTCTTGGGTGAGTGTTCCTGGTCACGCTGTACTTGTGGTTTTATTGTCACCTGTTTGGGCATAGGCTGGGGATAAGATCAGGGACTGAAATGTCACAGCGATGCTAGCCTAGCCTCGACGTAGACCAAGCGGACGCAGGCGCTTAATAAACGCCTTGGGAGGCTCGTGATTTGCATGGGCGTCCACCGCAAGGCCAAGGCTTCGCTGGGAGGTGACACGCACCGAGCACAGGGTGGGCTGGGGCCCGGGGCCATCGAACGAGCAGGCCTGGCGTCTTGAGCCTCAACCCTGACCCCAGCAGCTGCTGGGGTCGCCTGTCCCATGGCCGCCCTCTGGGACCTGCCAGGAAGGGGGAAGGCTCCTTGGCGCAGCCAGCAGTGAACTTGCCCCCTTGCTGACTCATTTGGAAACAAGAAGAGAACCTTGCCCCTCCTGCTCTGTCCCCCCACCCCCGACCATTTTGCCACCACTGGTAACATCCCAAGGACCTTCCTCGGCACAGAGCAGAAATCCCCCAGTCCTGCGGACTCAGGGCTCTCAGGAGGGCCCCCACCCTGTGAAGCCAGGGGAAGGCCGGTTTGCCTGTCCCTGTGCTGAGCACACAGTCCTAGCGTGCTGGGGTCTTGGGGAAGGTGGCAGGTGTCACTGTCACATGGAAGGCTTGGCCGTGCCAGCGCCAGAGACAACGCGCCCCTGAGTTGGGAGAAGATCGGAGGAAGGACCATGGAGTCCTGGGCAAAGGATGAAACAGAATGCTTGAAATACTTGAGGCAAGTCGCGGGGGGAAGAAGTGTTAGGACAAGCCAGCCACCTGCAATCCTTGCTCTGTGTTTTTTTCGGGGGGATTGGGGGGGGGCAGTTGTGATGAAAACCTTCAAGTGAAGTCAAGGTCAACGTGCAGCCCTGAGTCATGAGCCACACACAGATTAGTAGGTTAACACGGAACGGTCTCGACAGATGAATTACACCCAGAAGCCGCGCCTGTGTCCTTGGGGGCGACATTGAAAGGCTGAGTTATCATCGAAAGAGAGGGACGCCTGCTTACTTTTGAGAGGGCTGAATTATTGGGATAAACGTCCTTGGGGGTTAACTCTTTCGGGTCACCGAGTGTCCAAATGAGCATTCCAACCTCGACTGGGTATAAGCGGACAGGCCCCCTCTCTCCCCAGCCCCCCTGGGCCCCTTGGGGAGGATCCTTGAGGAGTAAAAGTCTAGAGTTTCAAACAGATACATCCTCCTCACCCGGGACTGTCGGGGCACTGCTGGGCACTGCTGGTCCAGAGTGACAGGAACCGACCCCCAACAAGCCGAGGAAATGTGCTGGGAAGGATCTGACTATCTATGGGGTGACCAGACACCCACACAGGGGCCCCACTCCAAGGCCTGTTCACTCTGCCTCCAAAATATTCTCTCAGATACATTTTAAAGATACTTCTCAAAACCAGTCCTGTCCCTCTGGTTCTCTGACCTCGGCCTTAGGACATGGTGTCGGCTGCTACAGCGGTGGTCCTCCCAATGCCCGCCCCCCCCGCCCCATTCCCCGTTCCTTTCCTCCCACAGCCGGGCCTCACTCCCAGAAGTGCACACGGACCTGGCTATGCTCACACGCACAAACCTCCGAGGGCTCCCGGCCACCTGCAGGACAAGAGGACGTTCCCATGGGACCCCAAGCTTGCTGCCTGGCTCCGTGCCCCCACTTCTGGTTTCAGCCTCTGGCTGCACCTGCCTCCAGGCTGTGGGCTACGCTGATGCTCCCACCTGGAAAACCACCTGCTCTTGCTCCGCCCAGCTCCCTCTGACTCATGCTTTCTCAGGGCCCCAGTCAAGCACGGGCTCTTCTCGGAGGCTTTCCAGGCCTCCAACAGCTGTCATTGGCAGGATCTCATCACCCTGGTGATTTGATTGATTGATGGTAGGGTCCCGGAGGGCAGGGACTTCGGCTGCCCAGTGCCCACTGCAGAGCCTGGCACCGTGACTGGGTATCTCTTGAAATCCTGCTTTGCCGGCGCCTCCCGCCCCTCCGCTGGCTTCCCGGTGGCAGGGAAAATCCCAGCCGACCTAATTTCCTGTTCTCCAGCTCTGCTCAGATCTTCTTTGTCCCAAGCCCTTCCTTCCGGAGAGCTCCTTATCTGAGGACGCTCCAGCGCCCAGCGGCAGGCCTGGAGGAGCCATCCTGCCGATTTCCGGCCTCGGCCGCTCTGGAGTTGAGTCAGAGGAGCTGAGCTTGGAGCCAGTCTTTGAATCTCTTCCCAGCTCGGTGACCTTGGCCATGGCTTTCACCTCTGCTCAGCCTCGCTTTCTTAATCTGTAAAATGAAGTGTTTTCTTGTGTAGTACAAGTTTGTTGAAAGGAAAACTGGGTCTTTCAAGCAATCTTTCCCCGCAAGGGAGACTCTGGGTCCTACATAAACCTGTTTCAGACAGCTTCTTCCGAGACTAATCCAGCAGCAAAAGGTGGTGGAGTGAGGTGGGGCGTGGGGAGGGGTACTGCCCTGTTCCTGCCAGGTGGAGGGAGAAGTCCAAGTTCACCCCTTGGCCTCTGGTAACATCCTAGGGGAGGGGGCCCCATGCAACTGCTGGTCCAGGGTAGGAATTGCAGCGGCCTACTTGGCCTGAACTGGCTAACTAACCCATGGGAGGGAGAGGACACCCCATTACTGCCACGTAGGGGTGGAAGTTTCGGGGTTCCCTGTACTCTCCACTGACAATGCAGGGGCAGGGAGCTTAATGGTTTCCCTTTCTACAAATCGCTACATTCATCCTCTGTGCTCAAGTTTCTAGAGTCTTGGAGGCAGAACTACAGTGCTTTTCAAACCGGTGATTCCAGGGGCTGCCCCGAGCTTCAGGAGGCGTCAGACGGTGGGCGCTTCTCTCTGCTGCGTCATCTGCTCAGCTTCGGGGCAGGATTTCACTGGAAGAAGTGGCTCCATGGCTAAACGGAGAGAGAGAACACACACATATGGAAACCACAGTGAAAGCATCCACTTCCTTCCATTTGTGAATTCCCATGCTGGGGAGGACCTTAGAATGTCCCGGCCATGTTTTCTGGGATGTTGGGGGTGGGGGGGAAGGCATGAACTTGAGTGTCACTGTCTATGTGAGCCTTTGAAAATAAAGAATTTGCCATAGATTGGTCTCAAAATGCAGATTGAAACAGCATTGGATTCACACCAAAGCTCATTAGCCTAGAATTCTTTAGACAAACTTCAGTTACGGCAGGTGAGGGGCCTCTGCACCCGCACTGCCTGGCTCACCGTTTGGAGAAGGGTGTCTCTTTGGATGGGCCCTCAGCGAGCAAGTTCCGCGGGATTTCAAGGGAGGGCCAGGTCAGGAGGCTCCCAGGGGGAGGCTAGATGCAAAACTGTTCAGCTCTGTGAAACAGAGGTGCCTCGCTAGCATCGCAACTTGCTAGCAAGTTTTCCTAAGCCTCTCTCCTCCTGACCTCCCGCCCCCTCTCCCCGCCCTCCATGTGGGTCTCACTTCCAGAGGCAGCTGTCTCCTGTTCGGCTCCCAACACTTTCAGAAGCTCTGCTAATAAATGCACACCAGAAAAGCCTTCTGCTCCTGGGACCAGCTTCTTTTTTTCACCCCCTGTGGCTTTGCAGCACGAAATTAAAGGCAGCGGCAAGGAACGGCAGCTGGCGGCAGCTTCCAAGGCTCGGCGGCTGCCAGGGAACCTGGTCTAACCCTAACCCTCCCCGCCTCTTGTCACCCCCTCACCCCCACCTCCCATTCCAGGATGAGGCAGAATGTGGGACTTGCCTCTTTAACAGACATGAGACCCCTGACAGCGCTCTGTACGCGCTGCGGTGGTTAGCTGGGGCCCAGTGAGGTGCCCCTCAGCAGCCTCCCTAGCCTAGGCCACTGTGAGGTCTGGCCTTTTTAGGCCACGGTCGGCCAGAAGGGGGTCCTCCCAGCCAGAGCCATTGTCCTCAGGGGGCTTCCCCAGGAACTGCCCCAAGTGAGGAGCGGGGAGGGGGACAGGGCCAGCCCTCTGGCCCAGCTCAGGACCGTGAGTGCTCCCTTGAGCTCCCTCCACCCCGTGACTGTAGCTCCTTCTCTCTGCCTTGGGGGAGAAGGTAAAAGAGAGGGAGGGCTTATCACACTGCCCACACGGCCCTGGCCAGAGTCACCCGTGACATTTCATTGTTACATGGTCACATTCAGGTGTGCAGAGGGACAGGTAAGCAGATTCGCTGAAGCTTTGGATACAAGCAGCGGGAGAAAGAGAGAAGTCAAGGATGTCAGTGTGGCTTTTGGCCTGAGCTAAGGAAGGATGGAGTGGCTGAGGTATTAGGAGGAGTGGGAAGCTTTCGGGGGTGGGAATCAGAAATGGTGGTTTGGGGAGGAGGTAGTTGGATTTATGAACCCAGCGTTCAGGGCAGAGGGCCCGGCTGGAGATATAAATGTGGGACGCATCAGCTGGCCGGGACATTCTTTCCCCAGCTACTTCATACCTGGCAAAGGCCCCGCTCCCCCTGAGAGTGAGATGCTCGCTCCCCTGGGTCTCCTGCCCGCCTGCCCTCTCTCCCCGCAGAGACCAAGCTGGTGGGCAGCATGCGGACCTCTGCCCCTGCCAGCCGGGCTCCTGGGCTGGCAACTGTCTCCGTGTTTGGGCCCCAAACAGAACACCCGATGATAAGATCCCCCAGCCCACTCACGGCTGCCCACCCACACCAGCCAAGCGTCACCGAAGGAATGTGGTGGCAGCTGGGCCCCGAGTCACAAGACAGAAACACCCAGGACACGTATGTCAGGCTGGGAAGTGTCTCATGAAAGGGAGAAGCCCAAACAGGCCACGGGGTGTGGGGGTGGGGTGGGGGAGGGGTGGGCTCCGAGGAACCCGGCGCGGGTGACTCACCCTGCACTTCTGTTGGACGCAGCCCGTGTGTTGTCAGAAAAAACAAATTCCTCAAGCAGGTTTATCTCCCTGTGGAGGAGGAATAATCAGCAGTGTGAAGTGGCAGAGGAGGGAGGCCATGTGCTCTGGCCCCAGCCAGGCGGCCTGTGCCAGGGTCAGCTGGGCAGAGCAGACAGGGGTCCAGGAGCGCCAGCCCCCGGGATGGAGGCCCGAGGGGGCCCACGCAGGGGAGAGGCCCCCGTGCAAGCCAGATCAGTCCCAGCCCGAGCTGTCCTGGGGTTGGGGGCCACAAGGGCGGTGGCGCTCCTGTAGAAATGGTGAGGGACGGAGGGGAGGTGAGTTGAAGAAAATGCGGGTGCGGAGTTTCTGAGGCACTGCGTGAGCATCTCCACGGTGACGTGCGCTTCCTTCCCGTGGGAAGCCTGTTGGGCTTGACGGGGCGGGAAGTGCACCTCGCACTTCGGTGGGCACAGGGGCCCTGGGGACAAGGTCCCCATTCTCCATCCATGGCGGTAGTTGTGTGACAAGAGATGGGTCCCCATTCTCAGCAGGGGCATTTGGGGAGAACCTCGTGTGGCACTTAAGAAAAAAGGACCAGGGTGGGAAGTCACACCTTAACAATGGCCCTGCTTTCTTCTACTGCGGTGGTTCTCACCAGCAGCAGCAGCCCCTGGGAACTCAAGAGAGAATTCTTGGGCCTTCCCCCCAAGCTGAATCGGAACTCGAGGTGGGGGACTCTCCTGTCTGAGAGTCTGAGGGGAAGGCGGCTCTCAGCTTCAGAATCACCTGGGAAACTTCGAAAAACGCCAATACCTGGGGCCCCTCCCCCAGAGATCCAGGTTTCACTGGACCTCAGGATTTGCAGCCCAGGTCTTACCCTCGCTCCTGAGGAGAGGCCCTTGGGCTTTGGAAATCCGCAGTGTAGATCCCTGGGTGCCTCCCCCAGAGACCCCAATTCAGCAGGCCTAGAGGGGGACCTGGGAGTGTGCCTGGTGAGCAGCGTCCCTGGGAATTTGGATGTGGGGTCAGGGAACCCCGCTTTGAGAACCCCAGCTCAGGGTCACCTGGCTCTTGTTCGATCTCCACCGTTCACCAGCCCCATGGCCCCTAGCAAGTCAGTTCATTCATTGTTGCCTCACAGGTGACTTGGGAGGAGCCTGAGGCCACACGGGGGTGGTCAAGAGTGGCCCTTATGAACGGCAGGACACGGGCAAGAACTTGCTGGGTTGTCCTGCTGTCCGCCCAACAGGTGAGTGCAAGTGGAAGTGCTCAGAGTACCTGGAAGGGGGGACGAGAGCCGTAGTGGGAAGGCCGGACCCAGAGTGGTTGGGCTTCATCCATCCCTCTGGAAGAACTGGGGAGGGGCTGTGAGTCTGAGCCAGGCTTTGGGGGATGTGATGGGGGGAGGGGCTGGTCCCAAGGTCCTACAAGCCAAATCTGAGACCCAGAGCTCTGGAGGTTGACAGAGTCCTCAGGGGGGCCCCTCTTTTCTGATGGGCTCCATGGCCGTTGGGACTCGGGACTCTGCTCAGCTGTCCCTGACCACAGCCGACCACAGCCACTTTGCCTGATGGCAGTTTCATTTCCCCACAGAGCCAGGCCAGGCGCAGACGGGGTGGGGGGAGCTGCGTGAGGGGCACCAGGGACCCAGGCTCCTTTGGGCCCTGGGCTCTGCTATCCTGAGCGTCACCAAATGGACAGACAGCCACCCCTGGCCGGACACCTCACTTCTGCATTCAGGCAGGAAGAGCAGGAAGCGGCCAGGAGACAGGGCGGTGACCATGTCTGGAACCAGTCCTTCCCCTGGTGCCGGCACACTGCCACGTGCGACTCATTGGTGCGCCCGATCACGTGAGGGCCCAGCTGCCGGGGACGCTGGGAAGTGGGGCGGCGGAGGGTGGCGGTGGGGCCGGCTCCACCTCTCCTTGGCCACTCTGCAGTGGGGTCGCTCAGACCACCACGGGGCGTAACAGATCATAACAGGGCCTCCTGTTCTTGGATGCCCCACAAAGCCCAGGACATTCCCCAAGACACTGTGCCACCGGGAAAGAGACACTGACCGGGAATAGCTCCCTTCGGCCTTCGAGGGACACACTCCTGTGCCCCAGAGCCTTGGTTCCCCGGCCGCCCGTTGCCAGAACGCAACGTGGATGCAACTGTGGGAACAGTGGAAGGGTTACAAGTCTGGTAGAGGGTCCAGGCGCTGAACCCTGACCTGCTTTGTCCCCCCTCCATTTTTCTCATGAGCACACGGTTCACACCGCACCCCCTGCTCACCTTGGCCCCTCTGATTTGCACTCAGGCCCTCCTCACATCTGCAGCTTCCAGCGGTCCTTGGACCCTCTGGGCGGGGGTCTCTGCACGCAGGCCCTAGGCTCCCCACTCGGTGATGGCGGGGCCCCCTTCATGTCCTGGGCTGTGTCGGTGTCTGACCTTGGCTGCCGGCAGGGCTCCCTCAGTCAGCACCTTCTCTACCTGTCCAGAGGAGATAATAACGTTCCCTCGACTCAGGCGGGGGGCAGGAGGGAAGGCAAACAAAGGGCCTAGCGCTTGGGCAACCTAAACAGCCTGGAAATGCTTTGTAATCAAAATGCTTTTCTCCCCCTTTTGAAAGCAGAAGTGGAGGGAGAACGCAAAGGACCGAGCGAGGGCAACAAGGTCGCAGCTCCGGCGGGCGGGGGAGAAAGGAAGGAGAAGGGAATGCAGGGCTTTCACTGAAGGCCCACGGGAGGGAGCTGGGCACGTTCCCCCCCCGGAGGCCACGAGTACATCTGAGGGGACCTGGTGGCTGCAGGTGTGTGGTCAGGTCCTTGTGTTACTGAATGATTTGCAGGGTGGCCCCCAGCCTCACGGGGGGGGGGGGGCTTAAAAGGGAGGAGCCGTGGGTGTGACTCCATCCCATTTATTGAGAGGTGAGGAATGCAGAGAGCACCCACAACATCTGAGCAAGGAATCTGGGTCACCTCCCCCTAGGGGTGACATGGGGCCCGTCCCAGGGACCCCAACTTCACCGTTGCAGCACAGAGCGTCCAAATGACACGCAGCAAATGGACCAAGCCTCCTGAGGGACGACCCCAGCTCCTCCTTCAGTGCGGCCTCACCCGGCGAGCTCCTGCCTCCTCGGCGTGGCACTTGGCTCTTGGCCTTAACGGAGGTGCGTCTCCAGGTGCACGGGCTTCCAGGAGTCGGGCTGTGCGTTTTCCAGCCTGCACAGGGAAGCAGTCGCTTTCCCACTAGGATAGATGTCAACAGTTCCTTTTTTTGCACTCCTGTAACCCCGGAGGGAGAAGAGGCCACGGTGATGCTGAGCTGTGATCCACACTCAGGAAAGGGCACTGAGCTAACAGCAAGGGGCCTTGGAGCTGGGATCGGGGACAGCAGCCTCGAGGGTCTGTTGCTTGTCCTCCGGTGGGCAGAGCCGGGGGAGATCTGCTCCCAGTGCGGTTTGTCCCGTCTGGGCCCAGCTGACCCCGCTGGGGGCAGGAGCGTGCCGACTAAAGCTGGCAATACAGGGTTTAGACACAGAGAGTCATTTCCTCCCCGAAAGGTGAAAGCAACTAATCGCTGGCACGGGCTGCAGAGAAGTGCAGGTCAGCCCTGGTTTGGGGGTCAGAGGTTATTTTTACACATTATTTGCAGAAATTATAAAACCGGTACCCTGACTCGGTACCAAAATTCCAACCCTAAAGCAGCGGTTCTTAAATGGGGCCCGTGGACAACCAGCAGCAGCATCTCTGGGACATTTATTAGAAATGCACATTTGGGGCCCTCCCTCGACCTGCCGGTCAGACACCCGGGGTACTCGCAGCGGGCTGTGGTGAAGGAGACCCTCCAGGGAACCCGCAGACACAGGGAAGGAGACTGTGGCAGGTAAACTTCTCCCTGCTCTCAGCGGTCCGCCCGAGGGGATCGTTCTGAATGCATGTTCTCACACAAACGGAAGCACGGCTCTTTACACCCCCGCCCAGCATCCCCAGTAGCCCCTTCCTCTGTCTCCTGCAAGCGGGTGGCCCCGACCCCAGACTGGGAGGGGGTTAAGCCACAGGAAATAGCAGGAACACCTGGGGAAATCTGGAGAGGCTGGATGGCGATTCTGATACAGGCTTTTCTCAAGCTCCAGGGATGGCGGCATGCTGGAGGTGGGTCAGATCAGGGTGAGGGACAAAGCTGCTGGCCAAATCCAGGAGACAACCCTGCACAGGGACTGTGGGCCCCCCCTTTCCTGTTCACGCGGGTCCTGATGAAGGTTCTCCACACAGAACAGGGGCATCAGGGGCCTCCCTGTCTAAGACACCCTCCGCAGGGGTGGGAGTCTTCCCCTCGCTTTGAGGGTCTCCAGACTCCCCACCTCCCATCCCTGAGCTGAGCTGGGTTAGGAGTGGCATGGTGGGATGCACTGCTCCTGCGATTTGGCCCTGAGGCCCAGACAGGCCCGCTGCTGTCCCCCACCCGCTGTGGAAGCCACATCTGCTAATGAGCCAGCTGCCAAGGAGTGGCTTCCAGCAGCTGCCCTGGCCTGGCCAGGTGTGTATGGCCTGGGGCAGGCAGACAGCTGGGCAGGCCGAGCGAGCGCCACTTGTAAAGGGTAATAACCCCGTGCAGCGGGATAATCGCCCCTTCCTGGCAAGCAGACGTGATCTCATTAGTGATCACAGGGGAGGTCAGGGAAGGACTCTGTGCTCCCCCGGGGTGCAGGAGGCGCTCAGAGTCGGTGATGGTGCACCATGGGCTCCAGGTACAGATGGGAGAGAGCTCTAAGTTTGGGGAAAGACTGGGCATGCTTAACAAAGAAGACAGACTCGTGGGCTGGGCTCCCTGGGCTGACAGGCCTGCCCTGGCTCCTCCCCGCCATGGTTACTCCCACACACACGCCTGCGCTCAGGCCACGTCCGCACCAGGCGTACCCCACTCCGTGGACAGTATGAGCCCCCTTTTCTGGGAAGAGCTCCATTTCCAGGCCATCCTGCCAGCCTCTCTCTTTCCTCTGAGCTCCTGCGCTGCTGCCTGCACCACCAGGTTTGGAGGCAAGAACTCCTAACACCTCGGTGCCCAGGGAGGCTGCAGAGCTGCAGGCTCCGTGGTTTATCCTGGGTTACATGGTGCCCGCTGTCTGCTGCTTGGCCGAATTCCACTCTCCTACCCCCTTTCCTCTATCCCAGGGCTATTAACCCTTTTTTGGAGAGGATGCATAGCCACTTTGGAAATCCTGGAAGAAGCTACTTCCCAGGAAAATATCTGTGAAGATAAAATGTTTTTCAATAGCAAGAGTCCGTGGATCTTCCATGCCAGTGTTTTTCATGGCATGCATCAGAGTTATCCGAGGCTTGGCAGAAATGCAGATGCCCAGGCCTTTCCGGCTGCTCCGGGGCATGATCAGGAATCAGCACTTGGGCCCAGGTGTTAGGCGCTTCAGACGCAGGTTCCAGGGCCGCACTCCAAGAGACTCGACCGGAGCAGGCTGTGGAGTGCAGATGTGGACGCGGTGCCAAGCCCACATCCATGATGCACCGGGCTTCACATCCCAAAGAAGGTTACAAACTCCCTGTGAGAAGGGACCACATCTTAAACCTCTCCATACCTAGACCCTGTGCCGAGATCTCATCCATTAAGGTCTCGTTGGCTGTCCAAACTCCTTTAAGTTTCCCCAAGGAGGAGCCGGGGGCGAATCCAACCAAGTCAATGCAGGGAAATGCTGCTTCTTCTTCTGCCACCAGTGGGGTCAGCAAAGGTTGCCTTGTTGGGATGTGATAGGATTCTGTCCCCTCTCCTCCATGGCTCCCCCACTGGGTGCCATCTCCAGAAGAAACGTCCTTGCAGGGGTAGGAGTGATGACCAGGGCCCCCGGCCTTCCTGCCCCAGCTGCCGAGGCTGCGTGCGCTGTCTCTCCCCTGCCTCTGTGTTAGCTGGTTGGAATCTGGAATTCTCATCTGATTGACTAAGGAACTTTTACCCTAATTACAATGGTCGGGTTTGTTCTCAATCTGCAACCATTTAATCTTCCATCTCATTAACTGTGCAAAGGTCTTTATGAATATGTAGATTGGAAAGGGAACAAAAGATCATTTGACCTTGAAGAAACATATAAAATAGGCATGTACTCCGTGCCCCCTCCCCAGCCTCTCATTTTTTTCTTATTATGCAGATGCCTCAATTGGTAGGGTCTCAAATCAGGCCGCTGTGGGTGATTGGCAATCTTGCAGCCAGTTTGGACACAGTATTCTGATAAGCCATAGATGTTCAATCATGAGCACAGTATTTACATGCAAGCTGCTTGCTGCAAATTTGCATGTCCATCAAACGGTGGCTGTCCAACCAGCCAGCAGCAGCCCGCTGATGAAAAGTTCTCAACAGGGTCCAACATGAAAAGGAAAGTCCCCGTGAAGTAAAGTGTCACCTGGAGTGAAGTTGAGACCTTTATGAAGAAAACTCCTTTTAGGGAGAAGTGGCCTTCTGCATTTACTCCACATGCTCCCTTTTAGAAATATTGGTGAAGCATCCTCTTCTGGTTGGTTAGTTGGTTAGCTGGTTAGCTGGTTAGGGTCCTGGCCCTGCCACCAAGTAGCCAGGGCCTCTCTGAGTCTCAATTCCCTCACAGAGCAAACGAGGAAAATCCTGCCTTCCCCCAAAGGCCTGGGAGGCTCAAATGAAATGAGCTTGAACGCAGAGCTTTGGGCACACAAAGTGCCCATAAATTGCCCATTTTTTATTTCCTCTCTTTCTTCTGACAGCACACATGGAAGGCTAAGGGGAAAATATTTTCTTAGCAGCCAAACGGACCCACGGGCGGAAGTCTGTTCTTGTCCCCAGGGAGAAGGAGGGAAATAGCAAACCACTGGTTTTTGTTGCAACACGTGGGGGGCATACATAAGCCAGAGCAGGGAGGCAGCAGCTCCTGGTTTGCAGGGTTCGGCTGTGACGTCAGCACCCACGTTGGAGCTATAAATTATACATTCCCTGTTGTCAGAGGCGTTGGGGCGAAGAGGGCCCGAGAGATGAGGCCGCCCATAGGGAAGGAGCAGGCGTGTTCCTGAGGGCCGCGTCCCACTTCTGTGGAAGGCTGGTGACAATCTCTCCTGAACCCCTCAAGGTCTTCAGCGCGTTATCCGCTTTTGATTCATCTGCTGTGGGGTTGGATCTGGTGGGACACGGGGACCGCTGAGGACGGCCTCAGGGAAGGTGCATGGAGACAAGGTGTGGGCCATTCACGGGAGCCCATACCTTCGGCCACTCCTGGGACGGACCAGTGCGCCCAGGGATGGCTCTGCGGGAAATCAAAACCCGGTCATCCCTTCAGACGGCGGCCCAGTAACTGCTTCTGGCGCCCCCGCTGCTGGCTGCCCTTTCCCAGTAGAGAATTAACACCTGCCCCCTCTAGGGGGCGCACTCCAGGATCCAACACCACCCTTGTCTTCTGATTGGGTGACGCCCCTCCAGCCCCAGGCTTGAATGTCGCCCGAATCTCTGTAAAGTAAAATTGCCGAAGGCAAACTGTCTCTGGACTGAGCTGCGTCATCCTCCAAGGGGGAGGAGCCGTAGACATATATACACTCTTTTCCAACTTGGTCCAGTGAGTATTTAAGAGAGTGCCCTGAAGAGGTCGCTTGGCCACCGAAGCACCCGCCCTCCCGCTCAGTGGTTTCGGACCAAGCACCCTGGGTGTCAGAGCCCGCAGGAAGAGGTCGCGGGCTGGGGGAGAGAGTGTGTTCCTGGCTAACGTCAGGCGTGAGTTTTGGCTGCTAGCCTTTGACATTGGTTTCTAATCTTTTCCATTCCAAGAGCCTGCAAGGAAAAGCATGTGTGATAAAGATGGGGTGGGGTGGGGTTGGGGGTGGGGCTCTTCCTCCGCTTGCCTTTTTCGGAAGCAGAAGAGGGGGATACCGGGCTCTTACTGCTTTTAATCTTTACATGAAGAGCAAATGAGAGCTGAGTCATTTTAATAGCTAATCAGTAGTTTTCACATTCCTTTTGGTATTCAAGCACCAGTGAGAGAACTGGCAAAAAGATCAACTCCATAGATGCTTGAGTGATGGAAAAAAAAATTAGTGACATGGTTTTTCCATTGCAAATCACAAAGATATGATCTTACGTTAGTGCAGGGAAATGTTTAGGAGCCGTGGTATTAAAGGAGGCAAAACAAAAGCCGGCATTTCTACGCTAATTAAAAGTCTGTAGAAACAGCTCTTCACTACGTCAACAGAGATCAGATGCAATCTCAAAGCCATGGCACTGGGTGGACTCTCTTCCAAATGCTAAGTTAAGTTTTATACTGTTCTTGTAAGTATTCATTGGTTATCTGGACCGATAGCTCCGGGAGAAGGGCGGCATTCCCAGGAGCTGGCCAAGTGTTTCACGGGCGTCTGGTGCCAGGCCCTCTCCCGGGACAGACACCGAGGCCACCACCCCCGCTGCCTTGGGTGACCCATCTGAAGGCAGCCACAGATGGGGTGGGTTTGGGATGCCCTCCAAGACAGAAGGGTAAGGGAAGGAAGCAGAACAGCACCCACTGTAAGCCGCAACCTGTGCACAAAACACACCCACACACCAGGGCGAGGGACAAATACGCCCAGGGACGCACATCTGTGTCTGGCCTGGACAAAAGTCACCGGTCCCGTTTTGGCCTCCGGGGAATAAACAAAGGGCTTGGGGGTGGGGTAGGAGTGGCGCTTCGCTCCATTCCACTGCGAGCGGTTTTAGAAAAAAATAACATTCGAGCGTTTCCTAGTTCACAAGCAGGCTTATTAATTATTACAAATCTTTAAATGGACCTCACTAATGCACACAGCCTGACCCCAAACGAGAGACCCTTGTACCACTTAACCTTGTCCACCCCTTGGGTTCCCAGTGCGACTCCCTCTCCCCCCCGGTCCCCCACCGCACCCGCCGTGATGACAGCTTCACCCCTCCCTCGGTCTGCTGTGCAGGGAGCCGGTGTCTCAAAGGGTTCGTTCCTGAACTTTTCCTTTGCTCAAGTCTCCACACCCAACCTTTCCCCTAGTGGTCAGTCGGAGGCGGCCGCACCCTGGCTGCTTTCAGAAGCAGGGAAGTTGGAGAGGGAACGAAAAAACAGAAGCCATGGGCAGCGTGCTTTAAAAAAATGTAAGGGAGCTTGTCGCAGATCAACAAAGAATCCCCAGATAGGCAAAGAGTTTGTATCTTAATAATAGCGTAGAGGCCAGACAGAGCATCGGCTTGTCCTGGGCAGGGGGTGAGGGGCCGGGGGAGGGGGAGGAGCGGGGTAGTAGAAGCAAAGCTTCGGTGGAGCGGGGCTGAGGGGCTGGGGGCAGTGAATTGAGGAGAGCATGGGGTTTGAGGTAGGGTTGCCAGGTAAAACAGAGGATCCTAGTTAAAACTGAATTTCCTATCGACAATGAACACTTTCAAAGTGTAGCCATGGCCCTGGATGGTGTGGCTCAGTGGATTGAGCTCCTGCTTATGAACTAAAGGGTCGCCGGTTCGGTTCCCAGTCAGGGCACATGCCTGGGTTGTGGGCCAGGACCCCAATAGCGGGGCGTGTGAGAGGCAACCGCACATGGATGTTTCTCTTTCTCTCTCCCTTCCCCTCTGTCTAAAAGAAGTAAATAAAATCTTTAAAAAAAATAAAGTGTAGCTACATCTCAAATACTGCACGGCTCTTGTAGACAAACACACTTCCCCACAGGTTTTGGGTGAAGCTGGACCAAGGTGAAGGCCCCTCCCCCACTCCCCAGCTACAGGGACATTCCAAACCCTTGTCCACAGGGGACAGGTATCCCCGCCCCCACACCCCAACCCCCGCAGCATTAGAAACCACCATCCCCGTGTTCTTGTTTTGCAGGAGGAAAACCAATTGCCCAGCGTCTTCGAAGTTCCCCACCTGGTTAGTGGCTGGACTGGGTTCCCATGGAGACCAGGGCTCCTGCTGCGGCCTTTGGAGGAGGCTGAGGGATGCAATCGCGTCTTCCTGTGCCTGACCCCAGCCTGGGTCCTCGGGCTCCTGGATGCTCAGATGAAGACCCTCGGGCGTCACTGGATGCTCCCCGCCCCGCCTGGTGGACCACGGTGTCAGGTTCCTTGCCACTCTTTCGCCTTCGGAAGTATTGCCTATGGAGACATTGGAACCTCTGCTGGGACTGGGGTTGCTGTCAGGCGCTGTGACGTGTCCACGTGACCACAACTAGAGGCATCTAAATCACAAGCCCGCCCACGTCGGAGGTGGAAGCCCCAAGTCAAAATGCCACTTCCCTCAGAGTGGGGCCTCCTCACGTGTCCCCTGTGGACCTGTTTCCGACCTGGGTTTCGCGAAAGCAGAGAAATGGAGGGAGAACCAAGCCTGGGGGTGGGCACTAGGATGAACGCATGTCACCCCTGAGAAAAATGAGGCGTGGAGAGGTCAAGTGCCCTGCCTAAGGCCACCCACACCTTCAGCAAGAGAGCTAAGCATTCTGACTCCAGATCCTGGGTGCTGAACAGCCCCCTGCTCTTCCGTCTTTCTGGGTGACCCAATGGTCCCCCTGTGACACCACTGTCCACAACTGTCCCTGCTGGCTGCTAGGTGGCCGAGGACAATGCAATTCCTCAAAGCGGTGTGATGGAGAAGCACCCCCCTCCACATGCCCAGCTCCCCACAGTGGTGGCATTTGAGGACAAAGCTGTGCACACTCCCCCCTTCTCAGGTCTGAAAGAGACTTGTGAACCAAGCAGACGGAGGGGCATGGCAGGAAAGACGGAGAAGTTCAGAGCAAGAGCAATTGACAAAAACGCATTGCTGAGACACTGTACAAGGGATGGAAAAACCCACTTCAAGCAGTCTTGGGCAAAAAAAAAAAAAATCATTTCCATAATACATCTCTGTGTGGTGGGAACTATTTCCACCTCTCTTTTATAGATGAGAAAATTGAGGCAGAATGTGGTTGAAACACTTGCCCGGAGCTCACAGGCCAGATGACAGGGCTGGGAGGGAACCCAGACGGCGTGGCGCTCTACCCTCGCGCCAGCCGCGGCGACTCCACGGCCTGGGAGCTTGTTAAGAATGCAGAGCCTCGGGCCCCTCCCTGCCACCTGATCGGATTCTGCGTCTGCTTCTAACAGGGTCCCAGGTGACCCAGACAGAGATCTGTCGTGTGTTCTGGCTGGGCTGATTGCACCGGGGAGCTGACGTGCAAACTCCCGGCTGGCTGGAGTCCTTTCGTTTCCCGCTGTACATCCAGCACCGAGCACCGGGTCTGGCACCCAGTGGACAGATGCTCTATAAATGTTTATCGAGTGAGTGAGTAATGAACGAATGAATGAATGAGAGGATTTGGGTTTGTCCGATTTTAGGCTCCATGCTCAGGGCGACCTTGACCTTCCTCTGGGTCCTTTGGGGCTGGTGCCCCTGCTCCCCAGCCACCTTGTTGGAAGGTGGGAAGCGGAGGGAAAGGTGTCTCCAGCGTGGGGATTACTCGCCGGTTGGGATTACCCACTTCCCTCATTAGTGGGGGTAACTAGTACTGCTCTCGCAGTGGCCCCATGTTGGCTCAAATCACAAAAACGTCTGCAATCTCCCAGGAAACAGCCTCTCTCAGCCACGTGCCTCATTTTTCCCCCTTTGTTCCTCAAACGTCCGGCTCCCCGGGCACAGGGGCTGTTGTTCTGCCCCTCACGCCTGCCAGCCACATTCCGCAGACCTGGGGGCTATGTTCAGCCCCGTTTCCCTAGCCTCTGCGAAGGTTTTATTTCTGTTCAGTGAAAACCTTCAAAGGCCTCTGTCTGAGCTTTGAGTGTGATGTGGCGCAGTTTGGAACATTTAATGGGAATTGTTATGTGTTTTTTTTTTTTGCAAGGAGGAATTATTCTCAGCTAAGTCTGGGACTGGCCTGAAGGAGACAGCCGGGCACCTCCAGGTGGAAAGAGCTCCCTGCTGCTGTTTGGGGAAAATCAAAGAAAAAGCGGCTGCTGTCGCCCGAGCCCCCCCAGCCTGACCCCAGCCTTTCATGCACAGCGGCCACAGGGAGGGAGAGCATAAAACCAGCACACCCCCGCCCCCCACCCCTGCAAGTAAAGGCTTAAAATGAAGCCATTCCACAAGGACAATACTCTGTTCTTCTTTAAACTCTCCCCGAGAACAAATGGGAGTCTTTTTTGGGGGAAAGGCTGGGTCCGAGCTTTCATCCCCAGAGGGCTATATTTTGGGAGCCTCTTCCCCTTCCTTCCTTTCGTTATTTCAAATCTTACAGGCCAGGGGAGGACGGACGTCTCTGACCCACCCCAGGTGGGGATCTGTGGCCTGGGGATGGGGACACTTGGTCTTGGGCCAGCGTGGGGTTTGGGGGACAAGGACGGGTCTGCTTTTATCCAAGCGGTCCGGAACAAGGTCAGTCCAGAAGAATAAAGGTGCAGGTCTCCTCTCAGCCCTCAAAAGCAGGAGCTCCCCAACCACCTCCTCCGCCACGTGCAGTCCCAGGAGGGCCATCACACAGGGTCGCAGCTGGGTGGCAGTCTGGATGGTAAAGCAGAACGTGGTCGCGCGGCCCACTTAGCGGTGCGACGCCGGGTCCCTGCACCGTGGGCGGAGCAGACGCAGCAGAAAGGTGGCAGGGAAGGCTGAGGTAGGCCCATGGCCCTTCCAGGCAGCTCCGAGGCCTGGGATGACTCAGCGAAAGTCTCGGGGGTTCGGGGTCAGAAGCTGCCAATCACCCCCGCAGCAGTGAAAACGCTCTCACACTGAGCTGCAGGTGCTCGGAGAGGCGAGAGGAAGCGGAGCCTGGTTTCAAGTGCAAGGTTGCTATCCCCTTGGGAACGAGCCTTTACAGCTGGGGGCAGATGGGTAGGCCAGTGTGGCCCCTGGCCTAGGGGACCCAGTGCTAACCCCACTGCTCCCCACCGCCCGACCCCACACCTTGGGGAAGCTTCCTCGCGGGAGTCATCCCAGCAGGAGGAGGCGGGAAAGCCCATCCTGAGTCGGGAGCCCAGGCTCCAGGCTGGCTGCATCCTGCTCCGCTCAGCCCACCGCCAGAGGGGCGCCACGGGGAGTGGGAGGCAGGAAGCAGTAGAAGGGGGGTCCATGGGGTCTCCAGGAACCAGTGACCAGAGAGGGTACAACAAGAAGGGTCCAGCACCTGCCCTGGGGTCACGGGCACCGTGGACACCTACCTGCCCTGTGTCCTGGTATTTTTTTGTGCAGGTCTCCCGGGGCTGGGGCCGAGGGGCTCCCAGGCGGCAATGGGGCTGATCTCACCCAGCTCTGCTCCCTGACATGCCCCTCTCCCACGGGTGCCAGTCTCATCTGCTGCCCGACGCCCAGGCTCCACCCAGACAGGTCCGAATCAGAGCCCTGACGTAGGGCTGGGTGTTTGATTGAGGCGGGCGACTCGCAAAAGCCCGTGGCTGCTGCTCTCCCATTAAGCAGTCAGCCATCCTGGGAAGGTGCAGAGAAGACAGGTACAGGAAGGGGTTGGGGAGGCAGAGCCCAGCTGGTGGGCAGCGGGGAGGACCAGAGCGCCTTTACCAGGGCCTGGCTCAGGCCACACAGAGCACACGAACTCACCATCCTCAGGGGCTGGCTCCTTCTCCATCGCTCAGCACCGCTCCTGCCTACAAGGGGACCGCGCTCTCCTACTAGGGGCAAAGAAGACGCTGGAGGCGGGCTCCCCTCCCCGCCCCCACCACCACTGCTCCAGCCTGCTGCTGGGTGCACTATCCCAGGGAAGGACTCTGTTCATATGTACCCACACTGCATGCGGAGGGAGTGCTGTGACCCCCAGAACCACCCTGTGGGCAGAAGGCAGTCCCCAAAGGCAGATGTGTTCAGCTGGCCCAAGTGCCGGTGTCCTCATGTGGCCTATGATGGAACAACCTCCCTGAAGGTGGCCCTGGCACGCCATGCCAGCATGCTATGCCACCAGGCTGCTCCCCTGTAGGACTCTAAGGTCAGGAGGGCAGCATCTGGGTCATTTGGTTCCCAACGCCCAGGGCCTGCCCTCCACGAGGACTGATGGACAGTGGGTGGACCACAGCTGAGCAGCGAGAACGGGGAAACAGCCAGGAGTGGGGTGGGGTGACGTCACCTGGGCTTTAAGTGACCCAGAGGCACTTCTGTGACCCAATGCTCCCTGCAGACCTGGGTGCCAAGCCTCCCCACCTCTAACCACTGTGTGTCTCTGGGGGAAGGAACGATCCTGATACTTTGCTTCCTCACCTTCTAGGCAATGAAGACGAGCAGGCTCTGACGATCCGAACGTGGGGCCCCCTCCTCTGAGGCTGGGAAGGCGAGGAAGGAAGGAGGGACTTCTAACCAGGTCACTTAGTGCCTGCCACTCACCTGCTCATCTGTCAAAGGAGACAGTGTATCCGATTAATACCTTTTCCTTCCCTTTCCTCTTTTAAAGTAAAGGAGCGAGAACTCATTTCTGATGGGACGTCTCATTCAGAGTTCTAATGTATAAAACAGACAAGAGCCGAGCTGTCTGGTGGCAGTTGGGCGTCCGGATGGGGACTGGGCAAGGGCCAGAAAGCCCACCGGATTGCTCCTGCCCACCCCTCCACGGAGCCCTGGGGTACCGGGGACTCCAGTTTGAACACCACCCTGAAGCCCTAGACCTCTCTGGAGCAAATCCCAGAGCTGCAGATAAAGCTGCCAGTGGGGAGCCCAACCCTCCCACTGCCAAGAAGCCTCCAGCAGGCTCCTGCAGGTACCCGGGGCAGCGTCCCTTGGGTGTCATCTGCAGAGGGTGGGGCAGCGAGGGGCTGGCCTCGGGGAGAAAAAAGCTAAAGCAAACCAGGGCCAACGTGCAGGCCTGCGGAGGCCACTGGGCCGCTGAGTGCCCAGCTCTCTGCATCCCTGTCACCAAGCTCCGCCCCTGCCATCCCTCTTCCCCTGCCCCCACTGCCCCTGACACACATGGGTGGCTGCTGTCTTGGTGCCCCCTCCCCCCTGCACACACGTCCCCAGGCTGGCACACCCTGCAATTACGGCTGCCGTTCCCCTGGCTCTCCGTGGAGCCTGCCGCGCCTCCCCGCTCTCCCAGGCTAATTGCTGGGTTTGCAGGTCTTCACTGTTTCCACGCAGTAACGTGAAGGCTCGTCATCCTCACCCCCGGGCGCTGGCTGTTTTAGGAGCTGCTGCAGAGTTAAAAAAAAAAAAAAAAGAAAGAAAAGAAAAGAAAGAAAGAAATCAAGATGGTTTCAGCAAAGCATTTCTCTCAGCCTGGGAACATTTGGGGCCAGCTACCATGCATTCAGTCTGTGCATCTCGAACTGAAATACGCACTTACTTGTAGGACTCGGGATTTGCTAAAACGCAGACTCTGGTCCCATGGGTCCAGGGCAGGGCTGGGGATTTTGCCCATCGGCCCAGCTGCTGGCTGACGGCCTGCAGGCCCCAGTGTGAGGATGAGGATACTGGGAAGAGCACAGGGGAAGCTGGGAAAGCCGGGACTTGCTGGACAACCTGCGGCAGGTCCCCCACCGACCTGGTGGGTCCAGGCCCAGGGTCTCCCAGGCGGCAGTGAGAGCCAGAAAGGGGATGCTGGGGGCTCCCGGGGGTGATGGGGGCCCTGGGGTGCTCCCTTCCCAATCTGCTGAGAAAGTGTCACCACCTTCTGAGGAAAGGATCTTTTTGATTCATTCTAGAAATATTTACCGAGGGCCTGTGGCCTGCCAGGCGCAGTTCCGGTTCTGAGGATGTGGAGTAAACAGAACAGCCCACATCACCCCCTCATGGGGTTTCTTTTCTCCCGGGAGTGGGGGTGGGAAGAGACGCAAGGCAGGATAAATAGATACAATACAGAGTGTGCTGTTGGCAGTGAGTGCAATGGAGAAAAATCAAGCAGGAGCGGTAGACAGTACATCCAGACAGGCGTGGGGGTGATTTTAAACACAGGGCCCCGAGGCTACCCAAGGGCCCCCGGTGGGCTTTCAGAAGGTGGATTGTTTATAAGAGCCAACAGTATAAGCTCTTTATTAAAAGGGAAAAGAAGTAATTTCCGCACGTGTGACAAGAACAGGGACCCCTCTGTGACGTCTTGCTCTTGCTCGGCTGCTGGAAGCTCCATGGTGGCCGCCATGGGGTACAGCTGGGGACAGTGGTCAGGTTGTCCCAGGGCTAGCTGCCTGTCCATCAGGATGCCGGCAGGTGGCAGAGATAGGGGGCAAACTCTGGGCTGGGTGCTCTGAATCAGTGGTGTCATCTAGCACCCCCACACGCACACTCTGCGGGGGTCCTGTTCCCTTGGCAACGGGGTGCCTCCTCGTCCTCCGCCCTGCGCTAGGGGAAGGGAGGTAGAAGCTGTCCCAGGCTCCTGAACTCTCAGACCAGCGAAGTGGCCACACATGGCCATCCGCCCCCACAGCGCGATGGCGTCCCTGCCATGGGAGAAGTTACCAGAAACCCACAGAGCCCAGCAAGCAGTCAAGCGGAGCCCAAGCAGGTGCTGCTCAGGAGGGGAGAGGATGGAGCCATGACTGCTCTTATATTCCAGATTTCCCATGTTATTGGAACCCCAGGGGTTAAAGCTGGATTCCACCAGGCAAAATAGCCGCTGGTCCCACAGAAGGGCCGCCTTCCTCTCCTGGCCCGGGCCCTCCCTGTGGGTGGCCTCCTGGGACGGGCACTCCCCCACCAGGTCAGGTCCAGCCCAGACAGAGGTGGGGGCGGAGGGAGAGAAACCAAGCCAGGAAGCAGCAGAAATAGCTTTCAGGGGGCGGGAGGGTGTGGTGCCTGCTGAAGGCCGGACGCCCACGCTGGGCTGGGCATGGTTTCTCTGTCCTCCCCAGCCAAGGGGGTTTCACAGGCGTGGCCCGCTGTCCCCCGGGGCTGGTGCTGAGCGGGGTCCCCGCCCCACCTCGGCCTCGGCCCCTGTCACTGTTCCCCACTCAACAGCTGGGAGGGGACAGCAATGTCCTGCTGGCTGCTGCCCCCGTGAGAAGGGGAACTGAGCCGAGGGTCCCATCATTCGCCCCTCTGGTGGCTTAAGGGAAAGAGAGAAGGATCCTAGGTGGCAGGTAGGGTCTCCTTTGCCCCACCCACCCTCCTGAGCAAGGTGCCACCCACCAAGCTGGCTCCTGAGGACGAGTCCAGGGACGCCCATGGGTGGGACTCCGCCTCATATCCACCAGCTCTCGACACCCCCCCCCCCACCCCACCAACCTCTCCCAGGAGGAACCAACCCCGGCTTGAGCTGGACCACCAGAGGGCTGGCAACCCTGTCTCCTAAGTGCCAGCGGGGGGTCTGGCACCCAGTGGGTGGTTACTACCCGCCTGGGGAGCTGCTGTTTAGGGTCAGGTTGGTTCTAGGGGTTGAGGATGGGGAGCAGAGTAGGTCACGGGAGAAAAGCCCAGCCTTGCCTTCGGCTGCTGCATTAATCTGGCCCCTCGGGTGGGCCGACAGGCCCTCTCACCCGTGTCCTGTCACCTGTGTCCCATCACCTGCTGGCCACAGCCCCAATGTCCTCGTCAGGCAAGACTGGGAATGACAAGAGTCACACCTGTGGAGGGAGGCTTGGCGAGGACCCGGGTGCTGCCACTCGTCAGCCACCGAGCCAGTGTCCGGCTCTCCCCACACATGCCGTCGCCGGGTGACAGGGAATCGGAGAGACTGAACCTACAGTGAGGTGACTTGCCCAAGGTCACAGAGCCGGCAGGGAGCTGGCTGCATGGCCGAGAGCCGGCCGGCAGGAAATAGATGGGGGCACAACAGCATTGGTTTCCAGCCTCCCTCTGCGGGAGAGGCGGGGGCTGAAGTTGACCTCACCGCACAGAAATCGATGGGCAGGAGGCTGTTAAAAACCACCTCCCCATCGAGCCTGCCGCTGGCCGGGAGCTGAGGGCTGCTCGTGCGAAGCCTGCCCAGTCCCAGGGCATGGAGGGCGGGGCTGCGCTGCTGTGCAGGGTTTGCACGTAGGGTTTGCACGGGCCAGGAGGAGGCAGGGCCCAGCCTGCAAGGTTGTGCACACCCCTCTCAGCTCCCTGCTTGACACTGTGCATTCCTAGGGAGAGAGGTATCATCAGCTCTCAGCAGGAAAACAAGGTGTGTGTGAAAACAGCGCAGGGAAGCCCTCCTGAGAGACCACCGGTTCACTGCCGCTCCTGAGCCTGCCTTAGAATCACCCCCTTCCCCCACTCCCACCCGGCAAGCACTGTGACAGGCGGGGCTAGACCCCAATGTCAGCCATCGGGGGGCTTTCCAAGGGAGGGGAGGTGCTGGGGGGTGTTGAAACACACCAGGCCGTCCACAGTGTTGCCGAAAGGATTGGCCAGGAAAGCTAGGTCAGACTCACCAAGGACCAGAGACCCAGCATGTCCTAGAAAGAAAACCGGATGATTTTTCTGGAATGACCGAGACCGTTCCGGCTTTGAAACTCCCAGAATGGGACAGGTTACGCTGCAGTAATAAATGACCCCCGAAGTCTTGACGACTAATAACAACGGTTTCTCTTTTTCTTGCTCACGCCCGTGTTTGGTTGGCAGGGGGACTGACCATTGTCCCTCCAGAACCAGATCCACGGGGCAGCTGCTATCTTGAACTTCGCCGTCTGACTTCTGTTTCAGAGGGAAGGAGGCCTCTGGTAGGCCTCACCCCAGCATTCCGTTGCCCCACCCGGAAAGCATCCGGGCCACTTCCACTCCTGGACCAGAGCCAGTCCCGTGGCCCTGAGGAAACATGAGCATGTCCAACCCCTGGGGGGTCAGCAGTGCTCATGACCACCATGCCCTGCTCCAGACCACACGCAGCCAGGAAGCCCCACCCCTCCTGCTCGGCCCCTCCTGCCACCACAGAGCCACACAACGGCCACATCAGGCTGTGTTTAGGGGGCCCAGAGCAGGTCTGCGCTGGGCCACCATGGAGAACTTCGTGACTCAGCATTCATGTTTGAGCTTTGGAGCATGGACTCGGATCTCCAGGATTAATATAGTTCCCTATTCTTAAAAAAAGTTACATATATACATGCATATAAATATTTTGTGTATGTACACACACACACCACACACACACAATGTATACATGTTTTCTATATGTACGTACACACACAAATACAGGAAAAGTCTCCAAAGGCCTCAAGTTCTCAAATTTTACATATACGTATAAATATATATATAATTATTCCTACAGCTTTCCTTTGGGGCTGGCTTGAAGCTCTTGAGAAAACCTGTGGTTCAAGTGCCTTCCCCACCCTAACCCATGAGACCTAAGGACCGGCCAATGGATGGCAAGTCACCCTGGAAACCTCTGCGCCCGTCCTGGCCTCACTGAGCAGAGAGTCAGAGCGTAGAGGTGGGGCCTCGGGACATGAAAGATGTCTGGTATCACCAGCCGCAACAGGAGGTACTGACTCCTAGCCCATCTCAGGGGATTTGGGTCCCCTCCATGTGACGTCAGAGGCTCTACTCTACAGCATCCGTTCACATTCAGGCCCCACTGCCCTCTGCCCACCTGCCGCGGAGCTGCCCCTGCCCCTGGTCCTATGGTACCACCCGGGACCATGAGCGCTCCAGGGACTTAGTCAGCTTGCTCTCCTGCCGCCCATGGCTCAGAAGGCCCAGAGATAGGAGGAGAGAGATAAAGCAACAGGGCTCTCTCCATACCTGTCACCTATCCAAGGGGACATTTTTAGTCAATTTCTACATAGCAGAGCCTTTATACATATATTTACTTACACATTCACATCCATCCACCCATCCATCCATCCACCCATCCATCCACCCATCCATCCACCCACCTACCCATCCATCCACCCACCCACCCATCCATCCATTCATCCATCCATCCATCCGTCTATCCATCCATCCACCCATCTACCCACCCACCCACCCATCCACCCACCCATCCACCCATTCATCCAGGCATCCATCCATCCAAAAACAAACAAACAAACAAAACATGTTTCCCTTTTCTTCTTGCTTACTGAGTATGTACTATATGCCAAGTGCTATGCTCACCAGCGGAGGGTACGACCAAACCGAGACATTGGCCCCCACGTAGAGTAAATGACTGCTCTCTGGTCCTTCCAGGGGGCAGATTTTCATCAGAGGAAGAAGTCCCCGTGGTGAGAGGAGGGAAGAAGGACAGGGACACAGAACTGTGAAGCTGAGGCTGCAGAGGGTCTTCCCTTTATTCAGACTCATAGAGCAAAATGGACCACAGCCAACACCCCACACCCCGGCCAGAGAGGGGCCTGGGAGCAGAGGCCCCAGAACAACCCACGGGGGCAGGTGTGGGGCTGCCCTCCTCGCTCAGTGCAGGTAAGGGGCTGGTGGGGTCCTGCCAGACTGGCTGACTGAGGGCGCTCGAACACGTGAGAGGGTGACGTCCATGCCCCCAGGTGTGGGAGGAGAAAACAGTATGAGGTCCATGGGGACTTCCACTGCGCAGAACGGCTTAGGGCAACTACAAGTCAGACGTGCCATGCTTGTGGCCGAGTTACCCGGTTGCCTCCATGTTTTAAAACGCAATTCCCAGGCCCTTGTCACCTTCCATAGGGCCGATGGTGGGTGCTCTAACTTGAGACCCTTCTGCTTTGCCAGCTCTGCAGGCTGTTCCAGATGCGAGGCCACTGCCCAGGTCAAAATCCACTGTGGTCCCCTTACTCCTCGCTCAGGTCACACTGCTTAGCCGCCACTGCAGCCCTGCCTGATCTGCGGCAGGACGCGGTCTCTGCCACCCTGTTCGCTGTCCCCAAAGAGCCGTCCTGCCTCTGCCTCCTCCACCCCGCAGAGTAGCTCCAGCACCGCTTTCCCGGCAGCTGCATCTGCTGCTCCCCGGGGGCCCTAACAAGGTCCTCCGGAAGGCCCGTGGTTATGGTTATACTTGCATGGAGATTGGCCAGCTTTGCTGTTGAAGAGGGCTCTCCCCTGGGCCGCCTTGTCTCCAAAACTCAGCAACGAATCCCTCGAAAGGACAGAGAGGGCACTCCGCATCGTGGAAAAGATGGCGGCTTCAAAACCGCTGGGTTCTCCTGCCAGAAGGACGTGACCTCACTGGAGCATGCCTTTCCTCATCAGGAAGGTCGGACGTTTCATAGACTGTGCACCCGGAGGTGGTCGTGAGGATTGAAAGACTATCTCAAATTGCAAGTGCTTTTCAGATTCCAGTTTTGTGGCCAAAGGCCTGACTCTTACATCGGCTCCATTTCAAGGGACATAGCCCTGAGTAATCAGCAGGTGTTTAATCAATGCAGGGGATGATGAAGCAGGGCAGTGGCCACTGGAGGGGAGGGAGGTCAGATTCCACTGAGGTGCCGAGGCTGCTCCTCGGAAAAGGCCAAGGGAGCGATGGGGGACAGGACAGGCAGCCCTGCTCTGGCGATCTAGGATAATGGATGGCGACAATTTGGGAAGAAGGCTTGAGGAAGGGTCCTGGGGTCCTGGTGTTCCCTTCTCTGCCTTCATGCCCACCTTGCAGATCTGACAGAGCTCCGATGGCCCTCGTGGCATTAACTCCAGACCCAGGAGTCTCCTTCTTCCTGGCGGCCTGGTGGGCAGGTAGCATTCTTCCTGCCCATGGGAGGGGCCCACCACCTTTTCCTCATATTTGGCTAAGGCAGAGCAAGACCCAGGCTGGGGGCCAGACTCCCGTGCCAATTTGGCACTCGGCCTGAGCTACAAAATCCAAGCTCCAGCAGGCAGGCAGGGCGTGGCTAAAGCATTCTGCACCCGCGTGGGGGCAGAGGAGCCTCCACCCCCGCTACCCCAGCCCCTGCCGTCCATCCGAGGCCCCACGGTGGGTGTCAGTGGCTCGAGGGAGGTTCTGGTTTCTGTCAGATTCTGGAGACTCAGGCAACCTGATCCTGAAACAATGACAAGCCTTGGAACAATCCTTCCCGGCTCCCCCACCGCCGCATTTCAGGCCCGGCCAAAACGCAGCCAAACGGAAAATGACGCTGGGAGGGAAAGGTCAAGTGCTGGGCCTCCCGCAGCCGGGAGCAGGTGGCTGCTATGGCCAGACGGCCGAGTGACATGGTCTGCGGGACAGGTGAGTGGTAGTGACCCTGTGGATCAGCCTGAGCCCCAGCTGCTGATACTGAGCAGGCAGCGCTCTGGCCTGGCCTGGCTGACTGGCTGACCACCACCCTGGCTGGAGCACCTCAGGACAAGGCCTGGCCAGCTCGCTGTGTTCAAGTCTGATTTTCCCTGAGCCCCACAGGTGCACGTAGAGGAAGTGGAGTGGAGGGAACGCAGAATCCAGAGTCAGAGCCTTCAGCGAGATCACGCGGCAGATAAGTTTCTCGCTTAAGGAGCCACGCGCACAAAGCCAGCGCTGACAGAGCCTCTGCCGTTTGCCAGGAAGCACATTTGTCCTTGCGCCTCACACCAGCCCTGCCACGTGAGTACCGCTAACCCCATGGTACAGAGAAGGAAACCGAGGCTTCCACATGGAGCAGAGAGCAGACTGCAATGCCCGCCCATCTCTCCCATTGGGCAGAGACCCCTAGTGGCTGGCTCCTGCTTTCTGTCCTGCCGCCTTGGGAAGTTGCTCCCCCCCTGCGGGCAGGGCCCAGAAGTGCCAGGGAGTTCCTGCCCTCGGGGGCCTCTCAACCCATGAATAGTCAGTGGAAGCCTGTTCCCACCTCTTCCGGGGCCCAGGGGCTTGAGCCCGCTGCTGGCAGTGGGAACCCCGTCTCATCCCTATTCAGGGGCCTTCCTCGCTCCCCATCTTTCTTCTTCGCTTCTGCCCTGTGCTTCCTAGGGCCATCTTGTAAATAAACCACCCACAGCCAAGTCCTTGCTGTGGGGCCTGTTTTGGGTGATGCGCAAACGAAGACAGAGGATGAGCATTGCTGGCGGGATGGGGGGTGTCGGTGGTGCTGTTCAAACGCCAGCATCTGATTCAGAAGCAAACAGGAACAAGGGACTCTGCCGAAGAGATGCTTACAGACAACCTTTCACCCATTGAAAGGGGAATAGAAGTTGGGTAGAACTGCGGTTTCAGGATGCCCTGAGCTGGAAGTCCAGCTGCAAGTGGTTGAGGCAGTGAAGACACTCTCTGGCTAGTGTGACCGGAGGTCAGAGGTGAAGGGTTGCAGGCTGGGCTTCTTCTGTGGTTCCTGATCTGGCCCCTGTGGCTCCTGAGTGGCCCCCCCCGACCTGGGGTGCAGCCGATGGCTGTGACAGCTGTGGGCTCACATCCACTCATGACAGTGTCCAAAGAGCGCCACCTCTAGGGGCTCATCCTGGGTCCTGTCCCAAGAAAGAGGGCCGGGCTGACCATGAAAACCATCTGGGTTCTTGCGATGGGAGGAGGATGGAGAAGCTGGGTGAGCGACCAGACCGTGCCCGTGAGAATTTCTTCCTGAAATTCCCGGGGTCTCCAGGCTGAGTTCTCCACAAACCATCAGCGGCCGCGAGCAAAGGCCTGCCCGTGCTGGCAAAGACAACAGCCACGGACAAGCGGCGAACGAATCCTCACGGAAAGGCTCAGAGACGGCCAGTCCTCTCATGGCATTTCTGGGTATGGTGAGCCCGTGGGCTGTGGTTAACTGTGCGTAAACATAATCAGGTTGTATTATGTGAGTAAACATGTTCCCAGTTTGAGGAGCGGGTTTAAACGGAAGAATGTTCCTTGGCCTCCTCCGGCGAGCTGGGTGTCCCGCAAGGTCCTGCCCATGGTTCTGCCGGCTCCCGGCTTTGAGCTGGCTCCTGGCCTGCGTCTGTGGCCGGCTGAGCTGGCGGCCGGCACAGAGCAGCCATTTCAGGCTGGCCGGGGAGGGGTGCAGTGTGGACGGGCTGGAGCCGTCCTGGACAGGTCCTTGTCCCCCTCTGTGGCAAGGCCCTGATGGCACAGGACACAATTCTATCCCTTCCCCAGCACCAGCCAATGACTGCAAGGTCTCAGCTCCTCCTTTCAATAATTTGCTGCCCCCTGGGCTCACAAACTGAGAAAATGCTTTGAAATGGGGCTCGGCCCCAGAGTCCCTGGTTTCCACTTCCTCTTCCTTGCAGGGTGACACGGTGCAGGGGGCTGCTCAGCTGTGGGTGCCACTTGCAGCTGTGTGACCCTGAGGAAGGCAGCTCACCCTGTGGGTCACTAGGCCAGCCTGAGAGCCTGGGAGAAGATGGTGCCCACCTCGCGTGGCTCGGGGACATGAAATTAGAGTGCAGAAAAGCCCCCAGCATGGACAGCTCTGCGACCACATTGCCCGTGGCATGCTGTGCCACACAGGGTCCACTGGAGGAAGAACCCATGTGTCCTCACGTGGCAGAAGGGCGGAAGGAGGTCTCTGGGTCCTAAACCCAGTCACGGGAGAACCAGTCCCATTCATGAGGGCCCCTCATCACTTGCCAAAGGCCCCACCTCCGAATGCCACCACACTGGGGAGGAGGCTTCGACGCATGAATTCGCGGGGACACAAACACTCGGTCTGTAGCACCCCGCCTTCCGGACCTCCTCTCTCTGATGTGACAGGCCACACACCAGTACTATTATGGTGTCAGGGCAAGTGACAGCCACTCCCCTCAGGCAGCCAAGATTATATAGATTATTTATTTCCTATAGTTGGTGGCAAAGACAAATGTCCCACCCCTTGGCGGGTGACAGCGGAGATGCTGTGTGCCTGTACTGAAGTGTGGCAAACTCCGCTGGGCCCTGAGGTCCTTGGTCCCCTCCACTCTGGCGCCCCCTGCAGGCTCGGTGTCCCACCGGTGCCCCAAACCTGGTGCCTCTGACCATATGTGTTTGTCCATCTGGTCCCAACTGTCCATCTGGATGGACTGAAAGCTTCTTCAGGGCAACACGCCACCGTGCTGGGCACAAGGTGGGGACACACACAATTTGAGGCCACAGGTGGAGGCCGAGAGGTTGAGAAAGGCAACCTCAGCTCGTGGAACGGTCCAGCTGTGTAGCTTGGGTTTGGGTAGGGACCAGGACTGGTTTCTTTTGTTTTTCGTTTTAGAGAATCTGCTCTTTTCCTCTGTCTAGCCTGCAGAAATACATCTAAGTCTCTTCTACCCTTCGGCTGGAAAGAGTCTTTATTTTTAAGATGCTACCCTTGGCCCATCCAAGCCACAGGGCGGCAGTTGGCGGGGTGCCTGGGGAGCCTGTTGGGGCCACGCAGTGCCCCTGGAAGGTTGCCACTGCCTTCAGAGCAGGAATAAAAGTCCCTGTCACACACCTCTGGCCCACCTTGTAAAGCCACGTGGATGCCTCAGAACAAAGAAAACGTTTTGTGATTAAAATGTTTTTAGGCGCGAGAATTACTTTTTTACCAGCAAGAAGAGGCTGAAGCCACTCTTTCACATCTGCAAGAGTCCCTTAGCCCAGGAGGTGCATGCCCCTCACTCTGACATCAGATCTGCATCCTCTCCCTTCCCGGCAATGAACACAGGTGCCCTTTGGCCCCTGACCACGTTATGAACAATTACCCCAGCCACAGCCTGCCCAGGGTCCCCCAGAGGGACATGGTGGTTGGCCAAGGAGAACAGAGAACAAGGCTCCTGGGGAATCTCCTCCCTCTTCCTGGGCCTGGTCCATCCTTTCGTTCCACAAGGAAGTGGCACTGGGCAGCAAGAGGGTGGGCAGCCCGAAGCCCACGCCCCTGCACTGCTGTGGGAGGCACCATTGCATTTCACTTGACTGACTTTCCCGTTCACGCATTCATTTTCATTCATTCGCTCATTCATTCACTTTAGAGGAGACTTGTCTGATCTTTGGGGTCACCCACGAGTGTGGTCTCCTCGCAGGGCTCCCTCTCTCCCAAGGCTCTGTTTCCCTGGGAGAATCTTTCTCTTCTCTCCATTACAGTGGGACCATGACAGTCCCCGGAGAAGACGTAGTCAAGTTCCCTCTTCTCATGGCCGGAAGCAGCCTGGTCTTAGAAAGTAGGAAGTGGAGCCCACCCCTTCCTCTCCAAGGGAACGGCTTCCTCTAAGCCAGTAGCAGAGGGAAGATGTGAGGGGACGTTCCAGCGGGCCCTAGTCTTTGCTAGCTGGGGGGAGTCCTTGGAAAGGACTGCTGTGGCCAGCACCCAGTCTCCCGCTCTCTAGTCACTGTGCCACAGCGTCCCTGCCTCGAACAGGCCGAACGGGATGATGCTTATCCTCATTGGATTATAACTACGGTCACTTTTCTCTCTCTTCATTTCCCTTTTCTACTAATATCTTCTTACCCCAAGAACAATAAATGAACGTATTATGAACTTCTCAAAGGCATGGGCCGCGCTCTCTATGTAGGTATATACGCAGCGTCTAGAATAGTATCTTACATGTCACAGACACTCAGGAAGTATTTCTAGAGCGGCGGGACCTGCACTGCGCTCAGTCACTCGTCACAGACTGCGCGGGGTGCAGCTGAGTGGGAAGAACGGGGCGCTTCCACACGCCCAAGGGACTGGTCTGGGCCTTGAGGGTTGGAGAGGGGAGGGCTTGCTACTGACCAGGGGCGCAGAGCAGGGGCGCTTGCCCCAAGGACAGGGAAGTGAAGAGGTCAAAGGCAGGTGGCCCAGAGAGCAAAGAGCAAAGAAAGGCTAAGGTTGGACTTCATAATGTCACGGTCACTGTCACAAGGAAAGAATGTGAGCCCTCGCGAAGCCAGGGTCAGCGAGAGTGGAGAGGCAGGACCCCACCCTCCTGCATCCCACAGACGGCAGGCGGGACGGGGCCTGGCAGGCAGATGTTCCCAGGAAGGCTCCCGACTTCTGTTACTGTCCCTTTCCACAGGGCCCACAGGAGGAGGTAGCCCTGTCTCAGGGGGACACCCAGGCTACCAGGTGCCAGGAAGTCTGGTTTGTGATGCCAGCTGCTTGCAGGAATTGGCTGGGAACTCCTGCTCCCTGGCATCTGGGGGCCTGGGCCCAGGAAGTTGCAAAGAAACTGCCTGTCCCAGGGGAGGCCAAGCCTGGGGACGGTGGTCCCTCTCTTTGGAAGAGGGGGACCCAGGTCCCAGGGGGCTCAATGTCCAACCAACATAGGGTGATCCCCGGGCTTGCAGATTGCCCTGCCCCTGTGTGGTAAAGACATAGTGAGGTGCTGAGGAGCTGACATCCAGAGAGTGAGTAATTTTGGATTTAAGAAAATAAGAGGCTCAGAAGGCATTCTGGGTAAGAAATTCAGAGAAACAAAGAGCGAGAACAGGTTAGTACAAGAATGGCTTAGCATTTGGATAAGCAACAGAGGGAAGACCTATCTGTGTGCAAGGAAAGTGGATCAGGCATTCCAAAGTCCCATAGGATGGGGGACACTTTGTTGTACGGAGCTCCTGTCCCCCACCCACCAATGCCAAGTGCCTTGGACCTGTGAGACCGCCCAGAGCACCGCCTCCCCGCAACACACACACAAGGGCTTGGATGCTCCCTAAATGGTGAACACCCTGTGGCCGACTACCAACCAGAGTTCTAGAAGGGTTCATGGAGTGATGGTGGGGCTCAGGCGGCCGACGAGCCTGGCCCGAAGGGTCCGGACTTGGGAAGTCAGACAGAAGGAAGAGTCCAGCGTGACGTGTGTCTGAGGTCAGTGACAGCTTGCTGGTGACAACTGAACGGATGTGGGGGTCAAATTGGGGGCGGGACAGGGGTGCCGTTGCGCTTTTTCTTTTGTGTGTTTAGCTTTGTAAAGCTTCACTGAAGTCTAACTTCCATACAGTAAAACACAACCGTTTTCAGTGTCAAGTTCACTGCTTATCGGTGTGCTCACTAAAGCTGTGCAGCCGTGACCATAGGCTGGTTTTAAGGAGCCTTGGAGCCTGCGTGAGGCTCGGGAGGCAGGCCCCGCCTGGGGGTGTGGTCAGGCCTGGACACGGACTTGACAGGGCACCCCTTCAGGGTGACAGTGGGAGGTGCGGGCCCAGGGTGACGTAAGAGACAGAGTATAGGGTAGACCTTTGCCCGACGCTGTCAGGCTTGTGTTGACTTAGTGGGTAGAACGAGAAGGAGGAGCCAAAGACCCAGAGTGGGAGGCGGAGGAGCGGGTTGGGCCAGAGTTCCAGGAGAGGAGGGTCCATGGGGTAAGCCCACTGGCAAAGCAGGAGAAGGTGGAGGGCTGGGCACTGCGGTGGGGGAGGTGGGCGTCAGGCACCTCCCAGGCCGGGTGGTGGAGGCAGGATGGAGATGCGGCCAGGGAGGGAGTGGGCGCCATGAGGGAAGCCCCTCTGCCGGTGAAGAACAAGGGACAGACCAAAACCAAAGGGGCCTTGGACACTGAGATGGCGCGGGAGCAGGAACCGGAAGAGTTGACAGAAACTGGGCCCCCTCCTCTACCTGTTCCCTCCCTGGTCGCCAGTCCTGCCCAGTTTACCTTTCTGTCTGTCTCCTCTGTCCATTCTCTCCCTGTCCTTCTGGCCCTCTTGAGGGCCCCACCCCATTTCGGGGTGGGGGGGCTCTGTGCTTTCTCCGCAGCATCGCCTCGCCAAGTGACAGACAGGTCGACTTGGGCTTCACAGCTTCTCGGGGGCCCTGGGGAGAAAACTTAGCCACCTTAGCAGTGCTGCCGCCGACCCCAGCCCCCTGCTCCCCTGTGGGCCCCGGCCTCTGCCTCCACTGCCCGATCTGCACACCGCTCACCACGCTCCAGCCCCACGGGTGAGCCCGCAGGCCCAGAAGGTGCCAGGCCCTTCCCTGCCACGGAGCCGTCGGCCATACAGTTGCTCTGCTGGAACGGTCCTCCTTCGGCCCTTCCCGGGACTGGCCCCTTCTCATCTCTCAGACCCGCGGTCGCTCTGCCCCACTCACGCCTCTGCTGGCACCTCGTGTCGGCCTTCCCAGCCCTGGCTGTCCTTTGTAACTGTCACTTCCTTTTGCTAGGCTCCCAGCTCCCTGAAGGCAGGCCAGCTCTGCACTGCTCCCCTGAAACCTCCAGAGCCGGGCACGGTCCCTGCCGCTGTGAACGTGAGCCGTGCGGCGGGATGAGCGGATGGAGGTCATGACGAGGCTGCAAAGCCCCAGCTCTGTCTCCTTCTTTTCCTTTGGCGCCGCTTTACTCTTGTAATAAGCATGGGTCAGAGTGTCCTCCCTCCCATCTTCCGGGACTGCCAGGGACAGAGGGCAGGCCTTTGTGACAGTACATTACCGCATGGCTCGGGCTGGCTGTTTAGACCACGGGAAAGCCTTGGTTTTCCTCTGGCCTTGGGGCTGCTCCTCACTGCAGACCCCACACCGTGTCCTGTACGGGGTGCTGCCCCGAGGATGCATCTCCTCGGGGTGCGACCTTACAATCTCCTCGAAGCCATCCCGGCCCTGCCTGGGGTCTCTGTGCCCACGGAGCCCAAATGCCACACTTTCCTGTCTCGTGTGACTTCTTCGCCGGTCAGATCCCCCCATTTCTGATGTCTGGAAAAGGAAATCAACTTAGCCTCCTCGCCCTGCTGCCTTCTGCTCCCTCTGTGGGCTCTGGGGCGCAGCAGCCCGTCTGTAAATGACGTTTTAGCACCTTCTCTGCGAAGCCTGCTGTTAATACCAGGTGCTGAAAAATTCAGACTTATCAGCTGCTATCATCAAAGCAAGGTGGGGTAAGAAGGTTTCAACTAGTCCCAAATGTCCTGAAGGAATCTGGCTTCCCGTCAAGTCCCCTCGCCCGAGGCTGGCGTTACTAACAGAACAGCGTTCTCATCAGCTGCCTGGCCGTCTTGGGTTTACCCAGTGAAAACCCCACGCGAGGGGCCCCATCCTAAGTGCAGGGAAGGAGCTGACATTTCTTGACGGATAATGTTAGTTATTTCTTGCAATCGGACTGTGGCATTCTAAGGATAGTATATATATATATACATTTTTTTTTCTGGAAGCACAGTTTTAACAACCCAGAAAGCTTATTTAAGCTTTCCTGCTGTACTTCTTAATTGAGTTAGTAGCAGGAGAGTATTTTTGGAATTGAAGCGATTATTCTGTGTAACAGATACATGTCTGAAAATGCTCAAACTGTGACCCAGGGCAAAACCTAGCTAAAGAATGGGCTCCCCAAGTCCCAAAGGGGGGCCTGTTGTTTGTACGTACAGCACCCCTGCCATATTTATTTGTTCTATGCATTCAACTTGGTGAGCCCTGACTGCCCTTCCCAACTCCCTCTGGTTTTGGGTTATGGTTCCGTTCCCTTCCTTGATTTCTGTTTCTTTTTTTTTTTTTTTTAAGATTTTATTTATTTATTTTAGAGAGAGGGGAAGGGAGGGAGACAGAGAGGGAGAGAAATAGCAATGTATGGTTGCCTCTCACACGGCCCTCACGGGGGACCTGGCCCACAACCCAGGCATGTGCCCCGACTGGGAATCGAACCGGGACCGCCTGGTTCCCAGCCCGCGCTCAATCCACTGAGCCACACCAGCCAGGCTGATGTCTGTTTCATTTGGATTTTTTTTTCTGTTATTGAGAGGAGCCAGGATATCACTTAGAGGTCAGTGGTTTGTATGTTACTTCAAATGGTCGAGAGAACATGATAAAGTTCGGTTACGAGGAAGCTACTGGTTAAACAAGGCAGCAGCCGCTTAACTACCTCTATGAAGTGGGCGGTGTCTCCATGTCTTCGGGTGACGGAGGACCAGGGGACACGTTTTTAAATGAAGGCTCTAGCTAGAGTGGCTCTGGAAGACTTCAGGGAAAAACATGACTACATGAAACTGGCAGACTTTTCTAGAAGTTCTCGGTATGCAGGTGGAACAAAGGGGATTTTTAATACTGGTGATGTGGAGAATTTAGTTTGCGAATGATGGCACCTACATCTGTGTAAGATCACTTAAGTGTTTACGTACAGATAATGGGAACCGTCTCATAAAAATAGAGTTAAGCATCTGAAGTAGAAATCACCCACGTTTGCACAAATGATTTACAAGTTTGGCAAAGGGGCTGAGAGGGAACCTGTGAGAACCTGAGGGCGAGGCGGGGCGTGATGGGTTCTATTTAAGGAATTTTCCCTGAGTTTGCCAACTCTGATACGGCAGGGAGATCCACGCAAAGATAGGGGACTGGGCAGGACTGTCCCAGAGGAGGGTGGCGTGTGAAGACAACTCCTGGAGGTGGCCACAGGCACAGGCAAAACTCAAGTCATTTCTTGCTTTCTTTTTGATATTTGTGGTATCAGATGATTCTGCTCTTTTATCTCACATTTCCATGTTTACCTTTTGAGTGAGTTTTTAGTATTTCCCCATCGCTCTTCCTCTGCCAAACACTGCAAATCGGGGGACCTTTCTTTAGAGGCTCCTGTACCATTTCTTCGGAGCTTGTGCATTATCTCATCCACTTCATCTTCACTCTCAAACGCTCAGATGAGCCTCCTACAGGGTAAACAGAGACGTGCTCACTTTTGGTCTAGGTTTCCTAAGTAGTGACCAAGAACCACAGCCACCAGAGTCACCAAGAGCTACCCCAGGGCTCCTGCCCCTACCCTGTAAGCAATCTCGGCTGCCTGCCTGGAGGTGGGTGCCTGGAACCAGCAAAATCAAGACAATGGGAGTCCCACTAGGACTGCGGTTTACTAGAGGCAGAGGAGAACACCATTGGTGCCAAAGTCCCTCACGACTCTCCTCACAGGTGGTTCTTTCACTAAGTGGGGTACATAGGGTTAAAGCCAATACAGGTACTGCTGACGTTGCACTCATTTTTGTTTCGGTGGTGGCATTTTTCGCCATCCGTCCCCTCCCTCTTTCCTTCTTACTCTAATCTCTGAACTCTGCTGAGTGCAATGGCCACTTGGACGTGAGCAAGGAGACCTCCCCCAAAGGGTGCGGTTTGCTCTGGTGCTGCTGACTCAGGCCCCTCCTGTGGCTCCCTCCTCTGTCCTTGCCATCTTCCCCTTGGCAGGAACGCAGCTCCTTCTGTCTGCTGCTGGGTTTCAAGCCGGTGCTCTTGTCTTATTTACGCAGTGACCCCAGATTATGTTGCAAACTACAGATATTTCGGCTGTGAATCTGCTGTAAATCAACGCTGTGGATTTACTATTAAACAGAAGCTTGATTGACCAAATCCTAGCTCATTTTTTTTGTTGTTGATTTAAAAGCATATGCCAAATGGAAATGATTGGGGGAAACTTCTTTACTGAAAACTGGCATACTAGACAGTTGGACAAATCAAAGCACATTTTGAATGAAATCTTATGGCAGAGCTCTAGTCACCGTGGACTTGACAGTGAATAACAAGGTCAGGTTTTCCAAGATTGCTCTGGTTGAAAAGAGCTAAATTAGCCCTGGCTGGTGTGGCTCAGTGGATTGAGCACAGGCCTGGGAACCGAAGGGTCACTGGTTCGATTCCCAGACAGGGCACATGCCTGGGTTGTGGGTCAGGTCCCCAGTAGGGGGTGTGTGAGAGGTAACCACACATTGATGTTTCTCTCCCTCTCTTTCTCCTTCCTTCCCCTTCTCTCTAAAAAAATAAATAAATAAAATCTTAAAAATAAAAGAAAAGAGTTAAATTAATAATATGTGTTTATAAAGCTAGTAGCAATATAATGCTTGCTTATAAAGTCTCCCATTGGGCTTCCCAAATAAGTTGGTATTATACAGATGAAGATACTAAACTGGATAATTTAAAATACAATAGAAACAAAAAACCTTTTTGTTTAAAAATATACTAAATATATATAATACATTACATAGTGTTGGTAGAAATGCAATACTTTGGGGTCAGTGATTATGCATATCTGTATTTATGGCTAAGAGTTTGCATAATATGGCCCTGGCTGGTGTAGCTCAGGGGATGGCGTGCAGGCTGTGAACCAAAGGGTCGCCAGTTCGATTCCCAGTCAGAACACATGCCTGGGTTGCAGGCCAGGTCCCCAGTGGGGGGCGTGTGAGAGGCAACCACGCATGGATGTTTCTCTCCCTCCCTTTCTCTCTCCCTTCCCCTCTAAAAATAAATAAATAAAATCTTTAAATTTTTTAAAAAAATAAGTATGAATACTAAGATGCCATTTAAGTAAATCCACATGTGAACTTGAGGATTCACAGAAAAGAGTGAAAACATAGACAGACAGATACTCACCAAAAGGGGGAGGGGTTCCTGGGGTAGTAAGCTTTTTCTTGATCTTTTTTCTAGCCTGCAGTATCACTTTCGTAATCAGAAAAAGGCTATTTAATATGAATCATAAACTGTAAAAAATTACATGCAGCATTCTTGCAGGAAGACTGGGATGAAGGTATACTCCTGTAGTAAATTAAAAAGAGCAGGTTGTCCCTTTGAGATGCTTTTATGCATGACTGAATTCTATAATCAATATATAGGAATCATGAGTAATAGCTCCAAACACAATTTACCTGGATTATTTCAAACGGTGAGATAGTACTAATAATGTTACAACTAAATTTTATATTTTTCTTTTAAAATTTTAACTAGCCCAAAGAACTAAAAATAAAGAACATAGACCTGGAAAGAGCAAGACATAACTACTCTTGGTTATATATAATTTTAAAATCCTACATTTAATATATTAAATCCTATATTTTTGTTTAAAATCTAGCCATCATTTTGGTCTCATGAGTTTGGCTGCATACCTACATGGAGGGTATAATTGGCTAGTATATCTAAGAGTTATTTTATCAGTTTCTGAAAATTCTGAAAAGCCTTGAGTGAAGGTGTTTTGGAATATCTGATACAATAAACAGAAATATTTAATAATTATGAAAAGGTAGAACCTTTCAGAAATACCTCCCTGCACATTTTTGCTTTAGCTACTAAAGAACAGCACCGGTGTTGCATACTTGCAAAAAGCTAAGATGACTCCCTCACACGTTACAGAATTTCCCACTTGGATGGATTTTCAAATCCACTCCTTTCATGCTGTTTTACTTCTGGTGGGCTCTGGTCCTTGAGCGGACTTCATTCAACGCATTGAGTGAGCTGGAAGGCTCAGGACCGGGACCCTTCACTTCCTGCACTATGGCCTGATGCTGGTGTGAACCAGTGAGAGCAAACCCTGAAGCCAGATGAGCTGTGAGCACTGAGCTTCATCCACTTCAGAGCCACACTGCTGGCCTACCCCCAAATAGCTTATTAACAGATACGTGAAGTAAGGCGCACCACTGGCTCCGATTTTAAAACTGAAATATAATTCATGGACCACCCAATTCACTCCTTTTAAGGGTGCAGTTCAGTGGTTGTTGGTATAATCACCAGGAAACACAACATCGCCACTGTCTAACTCCAGATCATTTTTAGCCCCCATGAAGGAAAAACTCCACACTCATTAGCAGGTGCTATCCCTTTCTCCCCACCCCTGGCCCAAGACCTTGTCAACCATCACCCTACTTGGTTTCTATGGATGCTTATTCTGGACAGTTCTTGTAAGTGGAATCATGCAGTGTGAGGTCTTTTGTGTCTGGCTCCCGTGATCATGTTTTCAAGCGTCATCCACATGGTAGC
>PVJI01014694.1:0-43276 GCA_004026765.1 Micronycteris hirsuta
ATAAATTAAACTCCACAGCAAGAGGTTCGGTGCTGATATCAGCAATAGGTTGGAAAAGAGTAACACACAGCACTAACAGAAACTTTAACTTTAGAAAAACAAAGGAAGAATTTTTATTTCATTTAAGTGGACAGGAACCTCATTAAAATCGTCACATCCTTCTTAACTGTTCACAAATTAGAGGTATAAAAATTTTTTGCTATATGCAAGCACAGCTGCTAATGAGAAAGTACTTTAATCTACAGATCCACTTAGAACAAGGTAAACACACTGCATTTCACAGATTAGAAGATTTTTTTGCCCTATTTGATGCATACTAAATATTATGTCAATTATAGACCACTGATGCAAGATATTTCCCTACAGATCATTTGAATAATAATATTTAACATGTATTAAGCTCCTTACTAAGTATCAGGTACTGTTCTAAGTCCTTTATATGTATTTGTTAGTTTATGCCACCAAAACTAATCAAAGAAACAGTATTTGATCTTCATCTTATAAATAAAGAATCTGAGCTTCAGAGAAGTTAAGTAACTTGTTCATGGTCACACAGAGCTAAGGCTTAAGCTCCAGACATATGATTCAAGAGATAGTTTTCTTAGCCACTTCTCTTTAGGCAAATATGCAGAATTTAATCTGGAATTTATACTGGCATAAGTGAACAATGTTATTGGAATCCCTTACATTGTACCTGATATAGAAAAGACTCATTATTGCTCCTATCCCTATAAAAAGCTCATGTTTGGATCGGTTTTATTGGCAGCTGCAAGACCTGGTGGGACATTCAGAGCATTTAGAGTCAGAGTCTCAAAATTCGCTTGCCAGTCCCTAGCAGAGTGACTAGGGACAAGGATCTTAGTTCTTTTGAACTTCGGTTTTTTTTTTAATTTGAGAAATTTGCACCATAATGTCAACATTTCATGTTTTGTGTGTAGAGATAAGCTATATCAATAAAAAGGTGTTATCTGTTCCCTGGTGACCTGAAAACAGATAAAGAATTTTCACCATTACTGGAGTAAATGTTTAGAATGATCTGATTTAAAGGAGGATGCACATTGTATACTTGAAATTCACTTTGATGCTTCCAAGTTTGAAGTAATAAAATCTCTTCTTCCTCTTTCTAAAAGAGGTTTAACTCCTAAAAATAATTAAAGTGATAGTAAAATATTATACAAGCCATTTAGCCAAAAAAGAGAAAGAAAGGGAAAAAAGGGAAAGAAAAGGAAGGGAAGGGAAAGAAAAGGAAAGGAAAGGGAAGGAGAAAAGGTAAAATTCCTTATGCCAGAAGTGAAGATCCCTGGAAAATCTGGTTTCTACCTTTTTCTATTGTTGACACAATTACAGATGTCCCTCATTTTCTCCTCTTTGCCCCGCTTCACCCAGCCATGCTACCTACCCCAGCCTTCACCACATTGTTGTCTGTGTCTGAGGGCTATGCATACATGCATGTATGTTCTTAGGCTAATGTCTTCCAGTCCTCCTTACCCCCTTCCCTCTGAGATCTGCCATTCTGTTCTCTGAATCCATGCCTCTGTTCATATTTTGTTTGTCAGTTTATTTTGCTCATTAGATTCCATATATGAGTGAGATCTTATGGTATTTGTCTTTCTCTAACTGGCTCTTTTGACTTAGCATAATAACCTCCAGGTCCATCAATGCTGTTGCAAAGGGTAAACGTTCCTTCTTTTTTATAGCCATGTAGTATTCCATTATGTACCATATTTTGTTTTGTATAATGCATACTTTTTTGCTCAAATTATAGAGGAAAAAATAAAGATGTGCATTATATATGGGTAGTATTAATTCTGTGTCTATATAAATGTTTTTAATTATTTTATTTATGCTTATGCATTAAAAGTATAGCTCTAGAAAGCAATAACGATATCTGTATGCAAAATAATACCCTGGAATACAATAATCAGGTTTTTTTTCTAAATATAAATAATTGATTTAAAAATTAAAGTGAAATTTTTTTTCCTGAAAGTTTGGGCCAAAAATGTGGGTGCACACTATACATGGGAGTACATTATACATGGGAGTACATTATACATGGTAAAATAATTGTTTACTATGGGCACTTGGTCTGTTTCCAGGTTTGGGCTATTATAAATAATGCTGCTATAAGTATAGGCAGGCATATATTCTTTCTGATTAGTGTTTTGGGATTCTTAGAATATACTCCCACAAGTAGAATCACTAGGTCAAACAGCAACAAGTGGTGACGATGTAGAGAAAAGGGGAACCCTAGTGCATTGCTGGTAGGAACGCAGACTGGTACAGCCACTGTAGAAAGTAGTAAGGATTTTCCTCAAAAACTAAAAATAGAGCTGCTATAAGCCTCTTTTTAAAAGATGGACTTCAAAAACTTGGCTGTCTTGCTTAGGAAATTGGCAGGAAATTTAAATCTTATATCTATACCATTGATGGTTGTGAAATCAAACATTGCCTATTGACATAGGGAAGGAATCCCAAGCTAAGATACTAAAGTAAACAGGGTCCTGAAACAATGAATTCCTAGATTCTGGAGCAGAAGAGCTAATTTGGCAGGGAAGGTCTAAAGCAACAAGCACACAACACTCCCACAGAGGAGAACAGGCCCTGCCGAGCAAGGGTTCACTGTTAAAATCTATAAAGCAAGTGAAAAAGAACCTCGTGGAAGGAAAGACAGAAGACATGAATTAATATTTTCATAGTCTTTGTAAAAATAGCTTTTGAATGCATCATGATTTGTGGTAGTTACGTAGTATTCAACTGTATCAATATGCCTATATGATCGTTTTCTGCAGAAAAAAACCCAACAGGTTATATGTAAAGAGAAAGTGATTCATTATAAGGTATTGATTAGCTCACATGATTAAGGAGACTAAAAGTCCCACAATCTGTGGTCTGAAAGCTAGAGACCTGGGAAGACTGGTGGTAGCCTGGAAGCTGATGACACAGATTCTCCTCTGGGTCTGGAGGCTAGAGGATCAGAAGCACTGAGGACAGAATTTTACTTTCCACTTTCAGTGGTTGGAACATGGATCTTCCTTCCTCCACCTGTTTTTCTATTCAGGCCCCCAATAGATTGAATGATACTCTCCCACTTTAGAGAGGGCAATACACTCTGATTAACCTACCATTTTAAACTCTAATCTACCCTGGAAACACCCTCAGAAATACGCCCAGAAATCATGTTTAGCCAGATCTGGGCATCCTTTGATCCACTCAGGTTTACACATGAAATTAACCGTCACAGAGTCACGGTTTAACCAGTCTGAATGTGCTTCGATTCTGAGGACTAATGGTTTCTGTAACAAGAAATCATGATTTCGAAGATATAACTAAAAATAGGAAATACTAAGGTTCTTTTATGTTCAATATAGTTAATTCATGGCATCTATAAAATTTTCCAAATCATTATGTTCAATCGGTCACATAATTTGAGTCCCCTATGTCTCATATTCACAAGAAAATGCAATCTAATTCCACATCAAAATAATTTTATAAATAGCATATTTTTAAAACAGAAAGTGCATTTTATTATTGACGTTTCAAAAAGCTAAAGCATTTTTTATTTGGCTTAAGTTAACAATGTACAATATTGAAACTTCAGAGTTTCAGAATATTTAACTCTGAATTGATGATTCAATACTTACCAAAATTTTACCAAGGATATTTGAATGGGAAGAACTTTAAGATATATTATTTGTACTGTTCTTATTTCTCTTTATATCATGTTAACTCTAAAGAAAGCAATCTCTCTAAGTAACACAAGGATTTCACTACAATAAGATTTAATGATAAATTGCCAGTTTTTACTATGTAACAATAATATAAGTGATCACCAAGAATAGTTTTATCTTTTGAAAAATGATAGTTCAACATTTTGTTGTTTATGTGGGTCTTGGTCTCTTGCTCAGACCCACACGAAAAAGCTATGGTGACGTTACAGGTGAGAGATCATCCCTTCAGACAAACCCAGGTGTTTGTTTTCTACATTTGGGTATACTCATTGGTTTTCAATTTCACTTTTTAAATTTTCAAACTAATTCTTTCTTAAATCATAAATATAATTTGTTTAACTATCAGTTTCTCCACTAAAGGGCTGGTGGAGTCTGTATTTAATGTCTTTGTCATCACTCTTTTCTTCTGAAGAGAGTGTTAAATTCTTTCACAATGGAACAAAGAAGCACATGGTGTCATTAAACAACGTCAAACCTGTTTTTTGATAAACTACACCTCATTTCTAGCATCCTGATTACTAAAATATCTACATATTCCTTTGGCTAACATAAATTTGTATATGTGATGTATAGCTAGAATGTGGAATTCAAATTGTAGAACTCAAATCTTTTAAAATAGAAATAAAACAGTTTGTGCATGACATTTACAAGTTTTCTCCTTCTTGTGTGTTATCAGCATGCAGTATTTTCATCAGTTATGATTCAACTGGGATGCAGAAAGAGGCAGACCCGGATAGATTAAATCTCTGACAGTTCCTGTGCAGTGTTATATTCTTCTAATAGAGCTCCAGGAGGCAGCAGGCGCACACAACGTATGCCATTGTGATTGATAGAAAGTCTAGGTTTGCTGACTCTAGTACTTGATAGTGAGGAGTAGCGTCTACTGTGGCGTTGCGTATTTGAACACCAGCAACCAAGGCAGGTAGAGCCTGCCTGTAGACTTTCAAACCAAGCACAAATTTAATTCTCATCCATCAACAAGAAAACACAAATTTAGCTAAAACAAACAAACAAACAAAAAACAGCAATCTTAATGCATCTCACTTTGTTAACAAATGAGTTTGATAGAATCTGTTTTTCCTCAAATATGAAAGCTCACTGTCAAATCAATTCAGCAACTACTTGTGAGTACCTCTGACTTACTAGACACTGTCTCAATTACTAAAGAGATACATTAATGAGTACCTACCTTTCAGAACTTTTAATCTCAGAGTAGGTTGAGGGTGGGAATAAAATATGTATAAAAATTACTAAATACTAGGCAGAAAATAATGATGTTTCAAAGGACCGTGGGTTCATCCATAGTTGAGACCACTAAGGGCATCTTCATGGTGGTTATCTCACGTAGCAGATGTAGGAGACGTAGGAGACGGTTATCTCCACACACGTAGCAGAGGTGCATGTAACAGAGAATTTTCAGCTTTTCTCTCTTACCCCTGTGGCACTGTTGCCCACTTATTTCAATTGTTCATACCCCTATCCACATGCATAACCATTTAAAAATGGTAACTATTTTTCTTTAAACAAGAATTTGTATTTTGGGGTGGTAGCTAGGTGGAGGGAATGAGGAACATCAGTGATAGTGTCAATAATAAAAAAGAAAAAGAATATAGTACTGTAAAAATATTAAGAATGAGAAAAATGAAAACTGTACCTTCATTTATTCCTTTACTGATGTTCCTCCTTTATCTGCATAGTTCTGAGTTTCTGATCTATATTATTTTCCTTATGCCAGAAGATAATTTTAAATGATTCTTACAGAGCAAGTCTGCTGGAAATAAATTTCCTTAGTTTATGTTTGTCTTTTGTTTGTGTCTTTCACTTTTGAAGGATAAGTCTTGCTGAAGGTATAATTCTAGGTTCATGGCATTATTTTTTCGACACATTAAATATCTTAGTCCATTCTATTCTTTTTCTTTTTCAGAAAGTATTTTTAATTTGATTAAACTTATCAGAGTGATCTTGGTTAAGAAAATTGTATGTGTCCACTGTACAATTCTATAATACATCACCTGCATATCATATTGTGTGTTTACCACCCCTTGTCAAGTCTCCTTCCATCACCATTTATTCTCCCTTTACCCTACCTTCCCCAACCCCTTTCCCTCTGGTAGTCACCATAGTGTTGTCTGGGTCCACTCTATACTTCTGTATGTGGTTCCTGATGAAAAAAATAAAAATCCTCATCCTTGTTCCTCTGTACTGCAGCATTGTCCAACCTGCAGCCCAAAGGACGCATGAGGCTCAGGATGGCTATGAATGCGGCCCAACACAAAATCGTAAATTTCCTCAAAACATTATGAGATTTGTGCATGTGTGCGTGTGTGTGTGTGTGTGTGTGTGTGTGATTACGCGTTGCAATGTATTTAATGGGTGGCCCAACTCTTTTTCCAGTGTGGTCCAGAGATGCCTAAAGTCTGGATGCCCCTGGAAGTTTTCCCTTCCAGTGATTTCAAGATTGTCTCTTGTCTTTGTTTTCTACGATTTGAAAGGATGGGTCTAGATATTGCAGCGGGGCAGGGGCAGTTGTTGCTTGTGTTTGCATTTATTTGCTTGGTGTTTCTGAGATTTCTGGATCTGTGATTTGTTGTCTGTCATCAGTTTGGGGAAATCCTCAACAACGATTACTTCGAATATATTTTTGGCTCCATGTTCTCTTTCTTCTTCTGATATTCCAGTTACACATAAGTTACTCCTTTTAATAGTATCCCAAAGGTCTTGGGTAATATACATATTTTTAATGATTTCTTATCTTTGACCTAATCTCAAATTCACTGATTATTTTCTTTGCCATGTTGAATCAGTGTACTGTTACACTAACTATAACATTCTTCATTAATGTTACAGTGTTTTAGATATCTAGCCACTTTTTTGAATTCTTTTTTAGAGTTTCCTTCCCTCTGTTTATGTTTCCTATACTTGCATGTTGTTTGCTTTTTCCAGTATAGCACTTAACATCTAAATGATAGCTCTCTTATTCTCTGCCTAATAACTGCAACATCTGTGTAATGTCTGAGCCTGATTCTGATAAAAAAAAAACTTTTGTCTCTTCAGATTGAGATTTTTCTTGCTTTTTCACATGTCCTAAATTTTTGATTAAAGCTAGACAAGTTTATCAGGTAACAGGATGTTAGTTAAATAGTCCTCTAGCGTGAGGACTCATGTTAATCTTGCTAGGAGTGAGACAATTTTCAATTTTACTAGATACTGCAAGTTTCTCTAGTGTCCTCAATTTCACCTCCCATATTATCTTTGGGAGATAAGAACTTAAGAACTACTTCTTAGAGACTCTGCCTTTCATCTCTTTAAGATATAATCCATTATTATCATATCAGATCCCTGTTGGTGCGGTACCGTGGAGTTTTCCATAACTTTCCAATTCAATTTTTGTGGCTTGTGTCTCAGTGATGGGACCATCAGTACTGTTTCTCTAGTTGTATGGCATTTTCTCCTTTGCTCCTGACTCTCCTCCTTGGCTTCAGAATTATCAATCCTATTTCCATGAACTATTTACCTTGTTGACTATTTCCCCCTAAAGATAGATAGGAAAACAAAAGGGGGATTGAGGAGGGATCTCTTTTCTCCAGCTGGGATGCATTGTCAGAACTGAGTTCAGTAAAGTCTTTTTACTTGGAAAATAGACCCTTTTAGAAAGATTTGTTACTCTTCTATTCCCCTGCTAGAGCCATGAGAGGCTTTGTCTGAGATCCTCAAAAAAAGAAATCATGTCTACTAGGGGAAAAGCTCATGAACGTGTGCAGCCCCTCTTAAGATGTCAGCTCCTCAGAGCTTCTCACTCTCACACTAGTCCACATTCAGCTTCTATGAATTCACCAAAATTATCATGTAAAATTTCAAACAATTTATGGTTATAGTAAATTTTCATCCATGTAAGCAGAAACAAATTATGGTTTTATACATATTTCTAACTCTATTCATCTGAATGTGTATATCTTCTCAGATTTTGGGGTGGCAGATTGGCTGGTAAACTTAGTTCTCATATTGATCCTAATTTTTAGTTTGTTCATTTTTTTCTTGTTGTAAAATTGAAGAGTAAGAATTTCCAAGCTCTTTCTATCAGAGCTAAAGCTAGAGGTCCCAATAGCGAGAATTTTAACAATTGTTTATTTTTTATACTATTCTCCATTACTTTTATAGCACATTTTTAAAAATCATACCTGAAAATGTAATTGGTGTTTGAGGAGGTAAGCAAGAGTTTTGTGGAATATCTTTTCCCCATCACCATATATTTTCCTGATACCCTCTTTGACCTCCACTCACATCCCTCCCCCACCACCCCCACAACCACCACACTGATACACCACACACAAGAATAAACTCAAAATGGATTAAAAACCTAAATGTTAGAATTGAAACCATAGAAATCCTAGAAGGAAACATAGGTAGTAAAATTTTGTGCATTTTTCATAACAATATATTATCTGAAATATTTCCTTGGGCAAGGCAAACAAAAGAAAAAATAAAAAAATGTACTATATCAACTAAAAACTATTTTAAAGATTTTATTTATTTATTTGTTTATTTATTTATTTATTTATGTGAGAGAGGGGAAAGGAGAGAGAAAGAGAGGGGGAGAAACACTGATGTGAGAGAGAAACATCAATCAATTGCCTCTTGCAGTGCCCTGAGCAGGGACTGGGCTCGCAACGCAGGCAGTGCCCTGACTCAGAATTGAACAAGCAACCTTTTGCTTTTTAAGATGATACCCAAGCAACTGAGCTAAACCAGTCAAGAAAAACTAAAAAGTTTTTGCACAGCAAAGGAAACCATCAACAAAATAAAAAGACAAACCACTAAATGGGAGAACATATTAGCTGATACATTAAATAAAAGGTTAATGTGCAAAATTTATAAATAACTTATAAAACTCAACATCAAAAAATTAAACAATATAATTAAAAACTTGGAAAAAGACTTGAATAAACACTTCTTCAAAAATGACATACAGTCCTGGCCAGTGTAGCTCAGTGGATTGAGTGCGGGCTGTGAACCAAAGAGTCGCTGGTTCGATTCCCAGTCAGGGCACATGCTTGGGTTGCAGGCCAGGTCCCCATTGGGGGCCACATGAGAGGCAACCACACATTGATGTTTCTCTCCCTCTCTCCCTCCGTTCCCTTCTGCCTAAAAATAAAAAATAAAATCTTTTAAAAAAATAAAAACTTTAAGAAAAAAAAGGACATACAACAGCCAGTAGACATATAGAAAATATGTTTAATGTCACTAATCATCAGAGATATTCAAATTAAAACCACAATGAGATATCACTTCACACCTGTCAGAATAGCTATCACCAATAAATCCACAAACAAGTGTTAGTGAAGATATGGAGAAAGGGGAATCCTTTTTTTTTTTAATATTTTTTAAATTTATTTTTAGAGAGAGGAGAAGGAAGGGAGAAAGAACAATGTATGGTTGCCTCTCACATGGCCCTCACTGGGGACCTGGCCTGCAACTCAGGCATGTGCCCTGACTGGGAATCTGGGAATCGAACTGGGACCATCTGGTTCCCAGCCCACGCTCAATCCACTGAGCTACGCCAGCCAGGCGAAAGGGGGATCCTTTTGAAAGGCTGGTAGAAATGCAGACTGGTGCTGCCACTGTGGAAAGCAGTATGAAGTTTCCTCAGAAAATTAAAAATGGAACTGTCTTTTGACCCAGAAATCCCACTTCTGGGAATTTATCTAAAGAAACCAGAAACATTAATTCAAAAGAATATATGCACTCCTATGTTCATTGGACTGTTATTTATAATAGCCAAGCTTTGGAAGCAGCCCAAGTGCCCATCAATAGATGAGTGGATAAAAAAAGCTGTGGTACATTTACATATGGAATACTGCTTGGCCATAAAAAAGAAGAAAATTGTATCCTTTGCAACAACATGGATGGACTGGAAAACATTATGATACTGAGCAAAAAAGAAAAAAATAAAGAACTCTAGAAGATTTATATATACACAAATACTTGTTTTCTAACAATGCTGAAATGAATAATGACATGCTTAAAATTTAAAGATTTCAAGAATACAAGGTCTGTCCAGAACTATCGATCCATATAATATGAAAAATAGAGACATTTATTAAAGAAGGTGCAAAATAAACGAAACATTGTACATAGGGCAATGACACCTCAGTCCCCTTCAAAGTAGGCACCTTGGGACCTAACACAGTTCTCCCAATCACCATCAGCTGCCCTGTTGTATTTTCTTGAATTTCATCAATGTTCTGAAATCTCTACCCTTTCAAAGGTGATTTTACTTTTGGGAAAAGCCAGAAATTGTTGGGTGCCAAATTTGGTCTGTAGGGGCGCTAAGTCACCTGGGTGATTTGATGTTTCACTAACAAACTGCACAAGACGTGATGCCTGAGCTGGTGCATTGTTGTGATGAAGCTGCCAATCACCAATTCCCCATGGTTGTGGCCTTCTTAATCATCTGAATAGTTTCCTTGGAGGAATGTTCACACTTAACATAAAATTTGATGCAGATTAGTTGCTCTTCTTGCTCAGTCATTTTAAATGTGATGGCCACAAAGCACACATGCTCACTCAACAGTATCTACCACCCCCATTGACTAGTACAGTGAAGTCATCATTGTTCACACATGCTCATTCCAGTCCACCCTCCTTGGCTGCCACTTTATATCTAGGTCACACAAACTGTTCTCATTATGTTAACAATGGCTGGATTTTTCCATGACAGAACTTTTATACCAGATTACCTCCTCCAAAATTTGTTATCACTCTCATATTAGTAGAGTCACTTCAAGTGAAGAATGCTTTTCTTAGCTTTTTATGTGCTGTTTTTATTCCTATCATTAAAATACACTTCCCAGTCTGATTTTTATCATAGTTCATGGCATTTGAGTCTATCTACTCCATGAGATAGTCTGAGATTGTCTTTGTATTATCTACAGATGCAAATTTATACATAATAGACATTTAATAAATGTTGTTAATTGAATTGAGGCCAAATACAAAAATGTGCCATTTTTCCCACATGAATAATGTATTTAACAAAATATAAAATAATGTTCATACCTGAGTATACTGTGATCTTACTTCTAATCATATTAAGCAGTGTAAAGTTCTGAAATGATGAAATACCCCTAGCCTGGATATAGTTCTTTTCACTTACTTAGAAAACCTATATCCCAAAGTATATGGCTTAACTAGAGAATTACCATGATTTTTCCATGTCTAATATCACCCCCAGACACTCAGATGTTGTCATCTGCATCTGTGTATCCACTGAAACACCAGAACAAGGAAGCTTCGACATGTAAGTATAATAGGACGTGACCATTCAGTTTATAACATAGGTAGAACCTTACTTCAAATTATCTCTTGTAAGTGGTATTTTTTGCCAACTTCCAATACATGAAAAATCCAATTATTTCTCCCTAACTCCTATACATAGACCATTGTTTCTCAGTCTCAAAACAGGTCTGCATACACCCTGCTTTAGAATAACCAGTGTGCTTGTTAAAAATGTAGATTTTCTGTCAAACTCAGACCCATTAGGTTGGAATAGATGAAAAAATATCACAATCCAAGAGATAAGCATTTCAACCAATTCTCCACTTGATTCTATCTTACACTAAATTTTCTAAACCACACCTTAGGTTTTAGAAATAAATACAATCAAAATGATTTTTAAAATATCATAATTTCTTCCAATACACATTTACATTTTCATTCAATATTTTATCTTTATTTTTTGTTCTTTCATGCATTTAGCTATTCTTGCCAATCTATAGCAGCCCTGAAATCTGATTCCATTCATTTTAAATTCTGTATAAAAATATTTTCACTGTTAAAGCAGCATCTTCATCTGTCTCACTTTCTTTTGGCTCTTGATGGTTTTTTTTTTTTTTTGTCATTTTGTGATAAAATTCACTTAAATGGAGTTTTTTTTTTCCTCTCTTCAAAATATATATAGTGTGTATCCACCAGGGACTATGCCTGGCACAATTTTTTTACCATCATGAGAATTTTGGAAATAAATGAAATTTTTTGTCATGTTTCATATTTGCATGGGGCTCAAAGCAGCTAAGTTCATCTCAAACAACTGCAAAAAAATAAAATCACTTTCAGACACCATGCTTTGTGGATTTATATAAAACAGTACATATGCATCAAGAGTGTTCTGGCAAATTATGTGCTTTGATTTGCTAGCAGTGTTAACCCTAAGTGCAACATCTCAGGTGCTAAACAGTGTGTATTTTGAAGCAAATCTCTGCTCTAACATTCTCCCAGTCCTGTAAATTATCGGTACTAGGGCTGTGACCATGTTACTGCTAATGTTTTCAAGTCTCAGTGCTGAAAACGCTGATATGCCTCACAGGATGAGTTGACATGGATGTTTATCACTAGAGACAAACATGTTATTTTCCAGCTATTTTGCCAAAGTCTGGTTCTTGGCTTCGTTTACACCAGCACTGAGAGCACATCCCACCCTGCCATCGGGATCACATACCTCCCTCCTCCGGGCTTCACTGCGTTCCATTCAAATTTGTGTTAATCAAAACAAAGTGGAAGACGACATGAAACAAGATTAGCCACCATAAAACCTATTCTTAATAAAACTAAATGTCCATTATCATCTTCTCAGAAGAGTGTGACTACTTCAGATTTCAGGGGAGTGAAATGGAAAACCTGGTAGTTTTGGAAGACACTCAATAGTAGAGCTTCGTATATACATTTTTGTATTTGGGTTAGAGAAAAACTACTAAATTTAGCTGGGATCAAGTACCTGTTTCTAAACTTTATGCTTTCCAAAATTATTAGCATCCTTCGTTTAGTAAAAGAAGCAAGAATCAGAGGACTATAGAAATATAATGTATTTTTCAGATGACCTATTCGATTTTTCAAAACTTCATTAAACTTGATGGAAAAATAATAGCTATTTAGCAATCATGATTAAATTTTAGGTGCTTATGTAATTGTTGATTCTTTAAAAATTAGAAAAATTTTATCTCCAATTATGTTATATTTTTATATCAAAAATATCCATACTTACATTTGAATATATTTCATGAACTGTTTTCTCTGGACATATTTGATCTCAAATGCAATCGTGCTACACAAGTATATAGAACATCATCAGAAAATAAATTATAAAAAAGTGAACAATGAAAGTGTTAACTTAGGAATATGAAAACTGTATTACATTTGTTTTATGTATCAAAGGGGCAAAAAATAAAATTTAAAAAATAAATTGCATGATAATACACATTACATTCATGCTCTGCTTTGCTCATCAATACTTTACCATCATCATTTAATTTATTTAAGCCATGCTATTTAATATGCATCATAGGTAAAAAATAAAAAAGGTGTCTAATGTTCTGCTTCTTTATTTATTGCCTGTTAGATTTTTTTAGAGCACACAAATTTTCCCTAATATAACCACTTTGAATATTTTTTTTACTTAAAAAGCATTTCTAAAAAATTAAAAATTTCAAATCTATTTTGTTTCTCTACTACTAAGATACAGTGGACACTAATATATTGGGTTGCTGATCCAATATATATTCTATCCTCACTTTCTCTTATGCAATTCAATTCACAGAGCCTCCCACTTCCACAAAGACATATAGGTAGGAATAACCTGATCGCATCTCTGGTATTCTACTCTGTCTAAGCTAATCATAGTAATTTTAATTGCTCCACTAAAGACTGGTTTAGAAACTATCGTGTAAATAACTTCCAGGCAAGATGTAGGCATAAACAGATATGCTTTGCTTCCTCACACAACCAAAAGAAGGACAACGACAATTTTAAAAACAAAAATCAACCAGAACTGCAAGAAAATAAAACTGTATGGAAGTCTGACAATCAAGGAGTTAAAGAAAAAACATTCACTCAGATTGGTAGCAGGGTCGGAGACGGGCAGCCAGGGCAGAGAGGCTGTGCAAGGTAGTAGCTGGTGGACCAGCTGGTCCCACATTCATGTACAGATAAGCCAGGAAAAACAACTGGGAATCGAGACAGACCACATAACCCAGAGTTCGAGTATAGGAAACTAAACCCTCAAAACATTTGGTGGTAAAAACCTGTGGAGATGGCAGTGGCAAGAGAAACTCTCAACCACATTTATCTATGAGAATTAGATGGAGAGACCCATGGAATCCTAGAATGTACACAAACCGTTCGACCTGGGAATCAGCACCAAAAGGATCCAATTTACTTGTGGGTAGTGGGAGAAGTGACTGAAAGTGGAGTGAGAGCCAGGCAAGTTGTATTGTTCCCTCTCTGACCCCTCCCCCACATACAGCACCACAACATAGGGACATGGGTAAATACCTCCACCCCTTATCCTGGAAAATACCTCCACCCCTTATCCTGGCAAATACCTCCACCCCTTATATGGCCCAATGCTCACAGAAATGATTGCATACAGAAGCAAAATGTAGGAAGAAGTGAAGGCTATGCAAAGTGAAATAAAGAAAAATATACAGGGAACCAACAGTGAAGGAAACCAGAACTCAAATCAACAATTTGGAAAAGAAGGAAGAAATAAACATTCGACCAAAATAGAATGAAGAGACAAGAATTCAAAAAATGAGGAGAGGCTGAGAAACCTCTGGGACAACTAAATGTTCCAACATCTGAAACATAGGGGTACCAGAAGAGAAAGAGGAAGAGCAAGAAATTGAAAATGTATTTGAACAAATAATGCAGGAAAAGTTCCCCAATCTGTCAAAGGAAATAGACGTCCTGGAAGTCCAGGAATTTCGGAGAGTCCCAAGAAGTAAGACCCAAGGAGGAACACAACAGGACGTATCATAATTAAGTTACCAAAGATTAAAGAATAAGAAGAAAATCTTAAAAGCAGCAAGTAAAAGGGAAAGAGTTACCTACAAAGGAGTTCCCATAAGATTATCAGCTGATTTTTCAAAAGAAAACTTACAGGCAAGAAGGCGCTGGAATGAAGTTTTCAAACTCATGAAAGGCAAGGACTTACATCCAAGATCACTCTATCCAACAAAGCTATCATTTAGAATGGAAGGGCAGATAAAGTGCTTCCCAAATAAGGTCAAGTTAAAGGAGTTCCTCATCACCAAGTCCTTATTATATGAAATGTTAAAGGAATTTATCTAAGAAAAAGAAGAAGATCAAAACTATGAACAGTAAAATGACAACAAACTCACAAGTATCAACAATTGAACCTAAAAAACAAAAACACACTTAGCAAAAAACTAGAACAGGAACAGAATCACAGAAATGGAGATCACATGGAGGGTTATCAGTGGGAAGTAGGAGAGGGGAGAATGGAGGAAAAAGTACAGGGAATAAGAAGCATAACTGGTAGGTACAAAATAGACAGGGGGAGGTCAAGAATAGTATAGGAAATGGAGAAGTCAAAGAACTTATATGAACAACCCACGGACATGAACTAAGATGGGGGAATGTTGATGGGAACAGGGGTGGAGGGTGGAGGGGGATAATGGGAGAAAAACATGGGACTATTGTAATAGCATAATCAAGAAAATATACTTAAAAATAAAAATACAAAAAATAAAAAGAAACAACTATGTGATCCATTGCCAGCTAATGAAGCATTTGAGCTAGTCTTCTAAGAGGCTTCTATAAAAGTGACACAAGAAGATATGATTTCTTCTTCTGGTCTTTGGTACAACTGAATAAGGTATCTGGGACTATTAGGGCAATCTATACATGAGTCTTAAGATGAAGGCATAAAAGGGAGTAGCGAATATTCAATAGATCGATCCTAGAATTCACATTCCCTCTGTAAGTCAGCTTAAGACAGTGTAAACCAAGTTTCCTCGCTACTTAAACTGAACGTAACTGAAAGAGCAATCCTCCTTAAAAACAAACAGATGATGATTGTGCAATATTTAAAGACATGTGAATGAGATTTCATCACTTTCAGAGATCAGGAACCACTTTTCCTTGCCTGTAGCCTAATCTTGCCTAATGGTACAGGTCAATACCATTAAATTTGACAAGATGGAGACTAAAATTACATTAGAAGTAATACTGTTTGATTTTCACAATATGTTAATTAGGCAATAAGCAAATAAAAATAAAAACCCAAGCACTTAGTGATTTATTTTTAAGTGAGGCATGAAAAACAAGTTATGGGACTTAAATACAAAAAGAAGTATAAATGTCCATAAAATTAATAGATTTTATATATATATATGTATATATGTACACAGAGAGAGAAAGGAGAAGAGAAGAGGATATAATTCATTTATAAAAAGAATGGAATATCATCATTTGCCATTTGCAATAATCTGAATAGAACTTGAGGACATTATGTTCAGTGAAAAAAGTAAGTTAGACAGAAAAAGATAGATACCTACGATCTCACTTACTTGTGGAATCTGAATACTAAACAAACAAACACAAGCTCATGGGTATAGAACAGACTGGTGGCTGCCTGAGGCAGAGAGTAGAGAGGGTGAAAGGAGAGAAAGGGATCAAATGGTACAAATTCCAAGTTATAAAATGAATGTCATAGGGCTGTAATATATATCATGGTGACCGTAGTTAAAAATATTGTTTTGTGTATTTAAAAATAGCTAAGACAGTGGATCTTGAAAATTGTCATAACATGAAAAAACTGTGTGACTTTCTATAGGGTGGAGTGTTAACTGGACTTATCATTTTGTAATATACATAAATATTGAATCATTATATTGTACATCAGAAACTAATGCAATGTCAACTATACCTCAATAAGGAAGGTGAAGTTGTAAAAAAAAAAAACCTAATACACTATATTGACTTCAATGTATACGTATAAAGTTATCAATAAACATATTTTACTTCCAGGACAAAAAAAAGAAGTCTCATTCTTTGGTGTGCATGCACTCTTGAGCAGATTCCTTCTGTACTGTTTACAACTTATTGATACATAGAGTGCCTTAGCAGACTGCAGTGATATGAATTCAACAATTTGTTAGAGAAGATATAATCACATTGATGTGCCACAGTAAATAAAAGTACTTCAAAAAATGTTTTCCCCAGTACTGTAATCTTATAATCAAGACATTTGCCTGTTCAGACTGTGCTGATATTAAATGCTGCAACATAGATGAGATCAAATAAAGATCTTTGCTAAAAACAACTAAAAATAGAGTAAGATAACAGAAAAGCAAATAATGGACAGGCTTAGATTCCCCTTAAAATACTCATGCAAAGGAAGTATAATCTCATGGTTTCCTTATCTTATTTCTCTGCTGCTCCCCTCTACTGTGTCCTGGTATTTAACCTAACTTTTACCTTTTAAATACTGATTTCAAAGCTAGCCCTGTGCTTACAAATGCCATGAAATAACATACGGGATTACAAAAAGAGAAGAAAATCAATATGAGGAGGGCAAAACAACAAAAGGAACTATCAACAAAACAGAAATCTTTTGAAGAATTCTTGAAAGATATAACACATAGAGAAACAAATACTTCAGAAAAACATGATTAAAATGTCTAAAAGTATTTTATGAAAATAAGAGAGGCTCAGGAACTTCTAACCTCAGACTACATTAAATGAATACAAGAAGAAGAAAGAGTTACTGACATATCTATCATGATTATTAATTTGGGAAATGTGTTCGAAGCAAGTAGGTCTGGCCACCTTGCCCCTTTCCACGCGTGCTCTGCAGCAGGCAGCCCTCAGGCTGGGCCAGTGCGAGTGAGGATGGAGAGGCAGGGTTGTGGCTATTGTAACAACTGACCATAGGAAGGAGTGAAAAGTCCCCCAACACACATTAATAAAAGGCAGAGGCACATTGATGGAAAGAGTACGACTAGACCTACTGGAATCTGGAAATCAAAATAGATAGAAGATAACAAAATCATCGCCTTAAAAGAGAAGGATCTACCTCTACAAGCAAAATCTTTATTTTCCAGAGAGGGGGAAAATGCTATGATGAAATTTCAAATCATTGAGGATAAAAAGAATATCCAAAGTGTTTTCAGATATTAAATAAAGAAAATCAAATTTGTATCAAACTTTTTTATTACCTACACATTAGAACATAATGTATCAACATCTTCATAATGCTAACCAAAAAAGAAAGAAAGAAAAAAAGGATCCTCAAGTAAGCAATCCTATCTTCCGTAAACCGACAAATATCGGGGGTGGAGGTGGATATAAGAACATTTTAGAAGATTCAAAGACTGTGAATGAAGAAATTGCTTGAGACCATACACAGACATATAAATTATAGTTCAAGATAAAAAGTACAAAATACAAAAACTATTAGTGAAACAAAAGAATCCTCAAATTAATTTATGCTCAAATAATCATTAATAAACAATATAAAGAAGAAATAACTGGGAAATAAAATTCCATGTGACCAAAATAAGTATTAAGAAAAATGAGATGGGAAGACAAATAAATATGTAGAAAGCCCTGTGAAATTTCCTGAGTGCTTTCCACTTCTTGACCTTGTGGAACTGCTGCAGATGCTCACACACTTTCAAACACAGATCAAATGTGCAGTATTATCTCAGTTCCGCACATGCTGGTGCATATCGTTGGCCCTTCAGAGCTGTTGTTGCAGGGCTCCAGATGTTAACAAACTTTACTGTGGTAAAATATACATAAAACCTACCTCTTAAACCATAAAAAGGTGTGATGTTTTAGAAAAATAAAAAACATCAAAATTTCCCACAGAATATGAAAATATAAATTATACATACCAGAAGAAAGTGGAGGTATGGATAAAAATCCATTCCTGAAATAGGCTTCAGGCTGAACCAGTTTTATTGGTTGTAGCTAAGGAAAAGATTCTTTCTTTGTTGTACAGTCCACTTCAGAGAATAAGGAGTAAAAAGATGGAAAGCATTCCAGCACAATTTCTGAAACTTACTTTACAATGATTCCAAAAGTAGACAAGAACAGCACAAATATATAGCTACCACTCTTAGTTCTAAACAAATATAACAACTTAAATGAAATATTAGAAATAAGACAATAAACGTTCTAAAAATTTCAAGGCTCATTTAACATTAAATAATTAACAAATTAACTCCTAGTAAGATATTAAAAGGAAAAAAAGCCCGGCTGGTGTAGCTCACTGGGAACCAGAGGGTCCTGGTTTGATTCCCAGTCAGGGCACATGCCTGGGTTGCGGGCCAGGTCCCCAGTGAGGGCCATGTGAGAGGCAACCATACATTGCTCTTTCTCCCTCCCTTCTCCTCTCTCTGAAAATAAATTAAAAAAATCTAAAAAAAAAAAAAGACTTAAAAAAAACTGCTTATTTTAAAAAAAGGGAAAAAAAGCTTTTCTTAATAAATTCAGAATATTTCCTTCTAGCTAATTATACTAAGATATAAATAAATTAGAATACCCTTAAACTTAATAAGCATCTAACAAAAACTATGATGATATCAATTTCAACATTATTATATTAGAACAGTTAAAAAGGGAACAGTACAAGAGCATTATGATTAAAAAGAGAAAAATATCAGAATGTATGTTAAGTACCATTACTATGTAATATTTTCACTCTGTGGTTAGTGTGGTAAATAAATAAAAGAATAAAATGAAAAGTATAAACACTGGAAAAAGATAAGGATCTCACTATTTTAGATGCTATTAATTGTTTCTTTGGAAATCTAAGGAAAAATTGAATACAGTTTAACATAAAGGAGAGACTTTAAATGACTGTAGAAGGATAACTAGATAATCTACCATGTGGTTTTGTACAAGGGGGATACATTTTGAAAAACAACAGTAGGAAATTAGATCTCTATTTCACATCTATTATAATAAATGATGTTATAAAGTTAAAAATAAGTGTCACACTTAATATCATATTTGGAAATATTTGACATCAGATAAAACACCAAAAATGATCTTATAAATAAAAAAGTTCTAAGATAAGAAAATTGTTAGAGAATATGACTAGGTAATTTATAGAGAAGAATTTAAAACAGCCAACAAATATGCAACAAAATGGTAAATGTAAACTTGCTCTGTCAAAGTTTCCAGAGAAACTCGTTAAATTAAAACCAAATAATAGGCATTAAGTAGCCCTCATTCAAACAAAATTTCTATGAAAAGATATGCAAAGGTGCTAGCCAAAAACCCATTCTGCCATAATAGTAGCAGAATTATATAGTAGCAGAAATATATAGAAGCAGAAAATATAGTAGCAGAATTGATGTAAGATATCAAGCCACAGAGTCAAGAAGCATCATGTACTCTAAGGAGTATACAAACAAAGAAAACTATATTAAACACATCATAGTAAAATCACACAAAACCAAGGAAAAATAAGAGAGAAAACATTTGTCTTAAAAGACACAACTTACGACTGAAAGCTGACTCTTAAAAGAAATGATAGAAGCCATAAAACAATAAAAATGACTTTACTAAAGGCTGAACTGAAGCCAAATAATAATATTTCCAGATAATAAAACAGAAATAAATGTTTTTGCAAGCCACTTAAACTAATAAAGTAAAAAAAAAAAAGGACAAAAATGATTTTTTGGGGCAGAAGAAATATGACACTGGGCAGAGTGTGGAAATTAGAGAAAGAATGATGTAACTGTCTAATAAAAATAGTGAATATATAGGTAAGGGAAAGTGAGTATTAATTCCATAAACAACAATAGGGAATATTTGAAATAGAAGTGAGATATATAAAACCAAAACACAAAGACAGGAGGGCTTGAATGGAATTAAAGTGTTTTAAGATATAGTATTATTCAGCATGTGTAAAAGGTAGTAATTTACAAAACACTTGAAGTCAAGTTATACCTGTTGTAATCTCAAAGTTAACCAATAAAAAAATAGAAGTAAAATAATATAAAACTAACAGCATAATAGAAGACGAAAATGGAAAAATATGTATAATTGAATAACCAAATGGTAGACATGTGAGAGGAGAGACAAAAGAGCTGGGATAATTTTAAACAAATAGCAAGATGACAGATATAAACTCAATATATGGACAATTACATTACAAAATAACACTCTGAATATTCTAATTAAAAAACAAAAATGGCAACAATATTAAAATATGATTATATGCTACTTAAGAAACATACACATTAAAAATAGGGGCACACACAGAAGGTTGAAAATTCAAGGATAGAGAAAAATGTGTAATGCAAATACTAACCAAAAATAGAACTGTTGATCCTATACTAAATGAGATAAAGTAAATACTAAGATCAAAGCATTATTAGAGATAAACAGGCAAAACTATAAGTCAAGGCAGTGATTACTTTGAGGATGGTTATTTGTGGAAAGGGCAGAGTACAATCTTCTTACTCAGCCAGAAAGATTCCATCTCTTGATTTGATTATGTGAATATATTCACTTCAAGGAAAATCCTGAAATTGTACATTTAATCATGTACTTTCCTGTATGCCTCATAGACTTTAATAGAATGTTACTTAAAAGTAGGATCCCCCTCCTCAAAAACTATCTGAAGACACAAAAAATTCCGACAGATATGTGGACCACTGGGAACACAAGAGCAGGAGAGGCGTCGCTGGGGTCCAAGAGGGTGGAGCAGCGTCCCTCCTATGGAAAGTCAAGGATAGCAGAAAAGGATCCCACGGAGAAAAGGAGAAAGAAAAGAAGTGTCAAAGGGAGTGCTAACCAGCGATTATAATTCTACCAAACTCAAAGAACTGTGTTTTTTGGTTATTTTTTTCCCCTAGCATCAAGTGTTTAAGGGATAGAAAAGTAGGTTAAGAATGGGGAAGAGAGAAGGATGAAAAGGGAGTTTCATAAAATATGTCCCTCTCCACTGCTGAAGATTTCCAGCAGAGAGAGCCAGAGAGAGACAGAGAGAGAGAGAGAGAAAGAAAGTTTTAAAATGAGTAACAAGCATTAATGTTAGTATTATATACTACATAGAATTTCTGAAATTACTGTGATGAGAATGTTGTAAAGCTGAAATGAGCAAGAAAATCTATGACATCTACCCAAGATTTCATCCAGGGACAGAAAAGAGTGATTGTGAGGAGCAATTTTGAAACGTTGTTGGGAGAAAAAGAATATAATTGGTTTCTGCATTGCATCATCTTCACTGCAGTTCATTCCATACATTTTTTATGTTTGAAAAGATGAGGTTGCACATGAAGGGACTGAGAAAATGTAAATTAATGAATAAACATCATTTTTCACACATCAGACTAGCAAAATTTAAAAGGCTGGTAAAATCCATTATTTGTAAGGATGAAGGAAAATGAGAACTCTACCACAGTGTTGATAGGAAATGTCAATTGGTGAAGTATTTTTGGAAGGTAATTTGGCATTTTTTTATACATTATAAATGCAAGCCATTTGACTCTGTACTTCCAGTACCAAAAATTTATCTAAACTTTCACCAGTGATTAAATAAGTTAGAGTACATATATTTAGGAAATATTATGGAACCATTAAGCAGAATAAGGAGTGCTCAGATAGAGATGGAGAGAGAAATGGAGACAAAGACAGAGATATGGGTTGACTCAGGCAAAAGTCTTCAAAACAAGTTTTGCTAATTTAAAAGCAAGATAAAAAGCTGGGTCAAGTCAAAGAACATGCATAAAGGACATACAGGCAAGGATGATGAAGGGAGGATGGAATGCGGGAGGGGAGGTGGGCAGGGCAGAGTGTAATGGGGGGAAATGGGGACAACTGTAATTGAACAACAATATTTAAAAAAAAAACAATAGAAGTTTCAAACAATACAAGAATGTAGGCTCCATGAAATCAGACATTCTAAAAGTGTTTAAAACATTTAGACAGTCTACAGAAAGTTGTTGAATGAATAATATGTCCTATTTATGTAAAAAATGGAAAAAAGAACAGAGAATATTCAAATATTTCACTTTACACAGTTCTACAGTATATAGTGTTTTTAAACAAAAAGTTTGGACTGTGTAGTACTCAAGGTAAAACAAAATGTTTTTTTTTTTTCCCCCAAATTAAAAGTATGTGCTTCAGCCCTGGCCAGGTAGCTCAGCTGGTTGGAGTGTCATCCAGATGCACCAGGTTTGTTGGTTCAATTCCTGGTCTGAGCACACACAGGAATCAGCAGCCAATGAATGTATGGGTGGGTGAAACAATGGATTGATGTCTGTCTGTCTCTCTCTCTCCCTCTCTCTCTCCTCCCACACCCACTTTTATCTTTCCTTTCCTCTTTCTCTAAAATCAGTAAACAAAATTTTAAAAATGTTTATGCTTTATGTATACTAGCCCTGACTTCTCCAGCTTACTCACCTTGCTATTCACCTACTAATTTACTAACATCTTTGGACATCTGTAAAATCAAGAGAGTAAAACACAGCTAATGAGATGTTGTAAGAATAAACAATATGACTTATGCATTGTACAAAGTCATTAAGTGTTAGTGGGATAATATTTATCACTCTCCTCACCTCCACTGTTACCCAACAACTTATGCTGATCCTTTTTAAATCTATGTTTCTCAAAAGTAGAACCCCTAGGTCTGACATAACCAGCTCTGTTATCACCTTAAAATATCCTCTTATTCATAAGAACTATTTATTACAAGCCTAATTTAAAGTGCAAAAACAAAATACACAAAAGACTTACATACTTACTGTTACTTCAGGCCATACAACAAAATATATTACAGGGAGATCAAAGGTTAAATTGGAGATTTTAATAATAAAGAATAAAATATAGATAATATTAAGATAAACTCTAGGTGTAAATATTTTTACATTAACCACAATCAGTTCAATAACAAAGCATTTAACAGATTTTACTATATAATTTTTAACTGTTCATATTAATGACATAAACAAAATTTAAGTCAAACATCAAACATAAAATATTTTCAACAAAGGTGGTAAATGCAAATATGATACACTATTTTTTTAATTTCCTGTTTACCCTTTATAAAACATAAAAAAACCTGTTCAAGATATTTGGACAAAAGAAAATGTAATTATTCCAGTAATCAATTCAATCTGATACTTATTTTTTTAAGTATAAAATACTTTTAATATTAAAAATGTACATACCATAATTTCCCAATGAAATTAACCAATTTATTAAAATGAAAATACTCAATGTACCATCATTATTAATTCTGTGTATTTTGTTATAATCCTTCAGATAAAAATTTGGCAATGAGTGTCAAAGCTTTTACAAACAGCTATAATTGTGATTATACCATTTCACCTTTAAGATTTTTTTCTAAAGAATATATCTTAAGGTCATCAAAAGATCCATACACATAAAAATAAAATTTGAGGTATTACTTGTAATAGTTAAAACCACAGATAGAACTTACATTCAGTCAGTAGTGAAGGGGTAAATTAATACTAAAAAGCTATTTTTAAAGATGTGGCAAATACAACATAACATTAAAAATAAAAAAGATGGCAATATAGAAAGCATAGTGTAACTCAAATACCTATTATAAATGCAGATATCTATTACATATGGGTCAAAATATTTATATTTATTACTGTTTTAGGACTAAGAATGATTGACTGGTATTTGGAGGCTGTAGCCCAGAATGAAAAAGCATGAACTTTGGAGACAGATTTTATGGAACTTGCATCCAAGTTCTGGTTCTTTGAGAAACTTACTTAATATTTCTGAATATTCATTTCATCATTTTTAAACTTAAAAATACATAGATATATAATTTTTAGTTTTTTAGGGTCTTTGTGAACTAAAATATGTTAAAGAATCTAGTCTAATTCCTGGCACATGGAAGACTCTAAATAAATATTACAACTTCTACTTCCTTTTTTTAAATTTATTTTTCAATTGTTCAAGAGATTTTTTTTGCCTTTTCCCCCAATCCCAGCCCAACCCCCAGCCCTCCCCACCTCCCTCCTGCCTCCATGCCCCCCCATTATTGTCCTATTGTCCATATGTCCTCTATAATTGCTCCTGCAAACCCTTCGCCCCTTTCCCTAAAATTCACTCCCCTCTCCTCTCTGGTCACCGTCAGCCTGCTCTCAATTTCAGTATCTTTGGCTATATTTTGCTTGTTTGTTTGTTTTGTTGATTAGGTTCCTGTTAAAGATGAGATCATATGGTATTTGTCTTTTACCGCCTGGCTTATTTCACTTAACATAATGCTGTCCAGTTCCATCCATGCTGTTGCAAAGGGTAGGAGCTCCTTCTTTCTTTCTGCTGCACAGAATTCCATTGTGTAAATGTACCATCGTTTTCTGATCCATTCATTTACTCATGAGCACCTAGGTTGCTTCCAACATTTGGCTATGATAAATTGTGCTGCTATGAACATTGGAGTGCATGGGTTCTTTTGGTTGGTGTTTCAGGGTTTTTAGGATTTAATCCTAATAGTGGAACTGCTCGGTCAAAAGGCAGTTCCATTTTTAATTTTCTGAGGAAATTCCATACTGTTTTCCATAGTGGTTACACCAGTCTGCAATCCCGCCAACAGTGCACTAGGGTTTCCTTTTTTCCAACAACCTCTCCAACACGTGTTGTTTGTTGCTTTGTTTATGATGGCCATTCTCTATGCTGTGAGGTGGTATCTCATTGTGGTTTTAATTTGCATCTCTCTGATAACTATCAATATTGAGCATCTTTTCATGTGTCTCTGGACCCTCTGTATGTCCTCCTTGGAGAAGTGCCTGTTCAAGTCTTTTGCCCATTTTTTAATTGGGTTGCTTGTCTTCTTAGAGTGGAGTCGTGTGAGTTCTTTATATATTTTGGAGGTTAAAACCTTCCCTGAGGTATCATTGGCAAATGTGTTTTCCCATACATTTGGTATTGGGGACCAATCTGCCTGGCTATGGCAATTATAGCTCAGCCCTATGGGAAAACCAATAAGCACATAGTTGCACGCAGGATGCCAAACCCACAGATCAGTTCTCTCATGGGAAATCAGGCCTGCATTATACCTAGGCTGCTTTGTGACTTAATCTTGCTAAAACTCCCTCATCCTGAGTTGAGGCAACAAATGCTTACTGCATATCTTTAAAGTAACTTTCTGAAGTCTGTGCTAATTCTCCCAAGGATTGAAGTGTAACCAGGCCAATTACTCTTAATGTTCCCTTGCATTTGCAACATATTTTCCTTGTTAATCTGTAAGAAGTAATCTGTAACATCCTTTCCATTGCTACGTGTAAAAAGTAATTACCTAAAGCAAACTTAGGTATAATGACTGAAAACCTTCTTTGATGTATGCTATGAGAAATCCAATAAAAGCCTGTCCAGGCAAGGGTCGGGGTGTTCTCCCCTTAAGAGAGTGGCCGAGGCACTCCGAGGTACTCTCCCCTTGAGAGAGTGGCCATGCAGTTCCTTTTTCCTCCATAGGACTCAGTAGTCTGTGTAAATTTGTCTCATTTCTCAGCCTCAATGCCACGGACACTGTGGGCGGTGTCTGCATCAGGTTGGTTCTCTTTTTATTTTAATACTGTTTTCTTTAGCCATGCAAAAGCTATTTATTTTGATGAGATCCCATTGTTTATTCTTTCCTTTATATCCCTTGCTCTAGGGGACATATTAGTGAAAATACTGCTGCGTGAAATATCTGAGATTTTCCTGCCTATGTTCTCCTCTAGGACTTCTCTGGTGTCATGACTTATATTTAAATCTGTTTTCCACCTTGAATTTATTTTTGTGTATGGTGTAAATTGGGTGCTGAGTTTCATGTTTTTGCATGTAGCTGTCCAGCTCTCCCAACACCATTCATTGAAGAGGCTCTTTTTACTCCATATTATGCTGCTGTCCCCTTTGTCAAAAAGTAATTGCCCGTAGAGACTTGGATTCTTTTCTGGGCTCTCTATTCTGTTCCATTGGTCTATCTGTCTCTTTTTATGCCAGTACCAGGCTGTTTTGATTACAGTGGCCTTGTAATACAGTTTGGTATCAGGTATTGTGATCCCTCCTACTTTGTTCTTCTTTCTCAAAATTGCAGCAGATATTTGGGATTACTTATGGTTCCATATAAATTTTTGAAGTGTTTGTTCTATATCTGTGAAATATGGCATCAGTACTTTGATAGGGATTGCATTGAATCTATAAGTTTCTTTGGGTAGTATGAACAATTTGATGATGTTGATTCTTCCGATCCATGAGCATGGTATATGTTTCCATTTGTTTGTGTCTTCCATGATTTCTTTCTTCAGTGTTGTGTAGTTTTCTGAGCACAGGTCTTTTACCTCCTTGGTAGGTTTATTCCTAGGTATTTTATTTTTCTTGTTGCTATATCAAATGTGGTTTTTTTCCTATTTCTGCTTCTGGTATTTCATTGTTGGTATACAAAAATGCCTTTGATTTTTGGATACAGATTTTGTATCCCGCTGTTTTGCCAAATTCATTTATTAGGTTGAGTAGTTTTTTGGTGGAGTCTATAGGATTTTCCATGTACACTATCTGCCATCTGCAAACAATAACAGTTTTGTTTCCTCCTTTCCAATGTGGATGTCTTTTATTTCCTTTTCTTGTCTAATTGCTGTAGCTAAAATTTCCAATACTATTTTGAATAGAAATGGTGATAGTGGACAACCTTGTCTTGTTCCTGATCTTAGTAGGAAAGATTTTAGTTTTTGCCCACTGTGTATGATGTTGGCTATAGATCTCTCATATTATGGCCTTTATTATATTGAGGAATGCTCTCTCTATTCCCACTTTTCTGAGGGTTTTTATCAGAAGAACCATAAATGGGTGCTGTATCTTATCAAGTATTTTTCTGCATCTATTGATATGATCATGTGATTTCTGTTTTTGCTTTTCTTTATGTGAAGTATTACGTTTATTGACTTGTGAATATCGTGCCATCTTTGCAACCCTGGGATGAATCCCACTTGGGCATGGTGTATGATCTTTTTAATGTATTGCTAGATGAAGTTTGCCAATATTTTGTTGAGGATTTTAGCGTCTCTTTTCATCAGCAATATTAGCCTAAAGTTTTCTTTCTTTGTGGTGTCTTTATCTGTTTTTGGGATTAGGACGATGCTGGCTTCATAAAAAGAGTTTGGGACTCTTCCATCATTTTGGAGTTTTTGGAATAGTCTGTGAAAGATAGGGGTTAGCTCTTCCTTAAATGCTTTGTAGAATTCTCCTGTGAAACCATCTGGTCCAGGGCTTTTGTATGTCAGGAGTTTTTTGATTACTGCTTCAATTTCATTTGCTGTTATTGGTTGGTTCAGGCTTTCTGCTTCTTCTTCATTGAGTTTTGGAAGATATATTTTTCTAGAAATTTGTCCATTTCACTGAGGTTTTCCAATTTCTTGGCATACAGTTCTTCATAGTAATTTCTTACAATCCTTTGTATTTCTGTGGTATAAGTTGTAATCTCTCCTCTTTCATTTCTGATTGTGTTTATTTGGGTCCTCTCTCCTTTTTGCTTGATGAGCCTGCTTAAAGGCTTGTTGATTTTATTTATCTTTTCAAAGAACCAGCTCCTGGATTCATTGATCCTTAGAATTGTGCTTTTAGTCTCTATGTCATTTAATTCTGCTCTGATCTTGGTTATATCCTTCCTTCTACTTGCTCTGGGCTGTCTTTGTTGTTGTTCCTCAAGTTCTTGTAGGCGTAGTGTTAAGTTGTTTATTTGAAATGTTTGTAACTTTTTTAGGTAGGCCTGTATCACTATGAACTTCCCTCTCAGGACTGCCTTCGCTGTGTCCCATAAGTTTTGGGTTGTTGTGAGTTCATTTTCATTTGTTTTGAGAAGCTTTTTTATTTCTTCCCTAATCTCATTCTTGACCCATTCGTTGTTTAATAGCATGCTATTCAATCCCCATGATTTTGAGTGTTTTGGGTTTTTTTTTTTCCCTTGGGGTTGGCTTCCAGTTTTAGTCCCTGGTGGTCTGAGAAAATGCTTGATATGATTTCAATTTTCTTGAATTTGTTGAGGCTTGTTTTGTATCCTATTGTGAGGTCTATCTTTGAAAATGTTCCATGTGCATTTGAAAAGAATGAGTATTTTGCTTCTTTGGGATGAAAAGATATATATACATATCAGTTAAATCCATTTCATCTAGGGCATTGTTCAATGCCACAATATCTTTGTTGATATTTTATTTGGAAGATCTGTCCATTTTTGACAGTGGGGTGTTAAAATCCCTTACTATAATTGTGTTGCTGTCAATATCTTTCTTGAAGTCCTTCAAGATTTTCTTTATGTATTTGGGTGCTCCTGTGTTGGTTGCATATATTTTTACAATGTTTATGTCTTCTTGGTGGATTCTTCCCTTGAGTATTATGAAGTGTCCTTTTGGGTCTCTCTTTATGGTCCTTTTTTTGAAGTGTATTTGTCTTATATGAGTATTGCTACCCCGGCTTTTTTTTTTTCCTGTATGTTTGCTTAAAAAAATTGTTTCCAGCCCTTCACTTTCAGTCTGTGTGGATCTTTTGTTCTGAAGTGGGTCTCTTGTAGGCAGCATATGTGTGGGTTGTGCTTTCTTATCGTTCAGCTATTCCATGTTTTTTTATTAGAGCATTTAATCCATTTATGTTTAAGGTTATTATTGATAGGTACTTATTCATTTCCATTTTTTTGTACCTGTATTCCTCTCTCTCTCTCTTCCTTCTTTTCCTTAAAGCAGTCCCTTTAGCATCTCTTGAAGAGCTGGTTTGGTGTAGGTGTATTCTTTTAGACTTCTTTTGTCTGGAAAGCTCCTTATTTGGCCTTCTATCTTGATTGAGAGTCTTGTTGGGTACAGTAGCTTTGGTTGTAGGCCTCTGGTTCTCAGTTCTTGGAATATTTCTTGCCATTCTCTTCTGGCTTGGAGCTTTTCCATGGAGAAGTCAGCTGCTAGTCTTATCGGGGCTCCCTTGTATGTTACTTCCTGTTTCTCTTTTGTTGTCTTTAAGATTCTCTCTTTGTCTTGGAATTTTTCCATTTTAATTATGATGTGTCTTGAAGTGGGCCTCTTTGGGTTCCTCTTAATTGGGACTCTCTGTGTTTTCTGGATTTGTGTGACTTTTTCTCTCATCAGATTAGGGAAGTTTTCCATCATCACTTTTTCAAATTGGTTTTCTATCCATTTCTCTTCTTCTTCTCCTTCTGGTATCCCTATTATACAAATATTATTATGTTTCATGTTGTCCTGCATTTCTCTTAATCTCTCTTCATTCTTTCTGAGCCTCTTCTCCTTTTATTGCTCTTTTTGGGTGTTTTTTTTTTTCTACCTTGTCCTCCAGCTCGCTGATCTGATCTTCTGCTTCATTGAGCCTGCTTTTGATTCCTTCTACTGTGTTCTTCAGTTCAGAAATTGTATTCTTTATTTCCTCTTGGCCCTTGTTGATAGTTTCTATTTCCTTTTTCATGTTGATATCGTTTGCAGTGAGTTCATTGTAATTTCCCTGTAGTTTCTGGTAATTCTGTGTGAGTTCATTGAGCTTCCTGATAATCATTGCTTTGAACTCAATATCTGATAGTTGACTTGCCTCTATTTCATTTAGCATTCTTTCTGAGGCTTACTCCTTTCCTTTCATTTGGGGATTGTTTCTTTGTCTTCCCACTGTTTGTGAGACTCTTTTTGTTAGCCTCTGCTTATTAAATTGATCTGTTCTGACTCCCTGGGTTTATGGTGTGAACTTCTAATGTAGGATACCTGTGAGATTTGGTGGTGCAGTCTCCTTAATCTCCTGAGTTCACTGCTCTTGGGCTGTCATTTATGTTGGCTCTCTGTATGTCTTTGGGTCTTGATTGTTGGGTGTTTATTTAGTGTGTCCTTCCTCCAGCTGGTTAACAGGGTCACTCCATCCTCCACTCTTGTATTCTGTTGTGCAGGTGTGGAAAGGTTGTGTTGAAGCTGATTCTTCTGTGTGTACAAGGTTTTGAGGCTTCTCTCTCACTCTTGTACAGTTATTTGTTGTGGGTAATTTCTCCATCATTTAGTTGTATTTCCAGATTGGTCCTGGCTTGAGGTTAGTGTGGCTTCCTCTCCCTCCTTCACCTTCTTCCATTGTTATCTGTTGGCAGTTCCTTTGTTGGTGGGTTTCCTCTTCCAGCAGGTGCACTGGTGTTCATCACTCCAACCTTTCAAGTTCTCTGGAGTAGCAATGTCAAATTTGTCTCACTGTCTCTGTTTTTGGGATGATCCCTGCTTGGGTCACACTCTGGTCTTTTCACAGTTCCAGGTTTTAATGTCTCGCCTATGGGAAAGGAAGAAAAAAAAGGGAAAGAAGGAAGGGAGAAGGAATTTAAAAAGGACAGGAAGGAAGGAAGAAGGAGTGAAGAAAAAAGAGAGAGAGAAGGAAAGAAAGAAAGAAAAAATTAAAAAAATAAAAATAAGAAGGAAGGAAGAAGGAATAAAAAAGAAGGAAAGAAAGGAAGACAGAATTATAAGAAATTTTTTAATTTAAAAAATAATAAGTAAAAGAAGGAAAGAAGAAAGAATAATAAAGGAAAGGAAGGAAGAAGAAATTAAAAAAGAAAGAAGGACAGAAAGGAAGATGGAATTAAAAAAAAAATAAAAGCCTTCTGCTGACTTTAAACCAGGCAGGCCTGTTCAGCTGGTCTTCCTGGCTGTGGTCAGTCTGGGGAGGGATTGGTTTTGCTTTCCTCCCTTCCTGAGTCACACTCTTTGCTGTTGTCCAGTCTCCAGCCCAGTTCCTCAGTGCCCTTCTGCACCCAGCCTAGGCCTTTAGTCCACCAGTTGTGCTGTCCTTGAGGTGCACCAATTAGGGGCAACTCACACACTACCTTCTTGCCCTTTGCTGTCCTAGATACTAGGGACTCTCAGTGCCCCTTCTGGGTAGTTCAGCCCCACACTGAGTCAAGTCTTTCTGGGGACTGCAGCTCCCCTCTGCAGGGCACTTCTACCTTTCTCCTAGAGAGCCAGTCGACCCTGCAGGGCTCTGGGTGCAGGATTCTTGCCCATATTCTACTTTAGGACTTTTATGGTGTTGCGACTTATATTAAAGTCTTTTATTCATCTTGAATTTATTTTTGTATATGGTGTAATTTGGGGATTGAGTTTCATTTTTTGCATGTAGCTGTCCAGCTCTGCCAACACCATTTGTTGATGAGGCTATTTTTACTCCATTTTATATTTCTGCCAACTGTGTCAAATTTTAATTGACCATAAAGACTTGGGTGTACTTCTGGGCTCTCTATTCTGTTCCATTGGTCTGTACGTCTGTTCCTGTGCCAGTACCATACTGTTTTGATTACAGTGGCCTTATAATATAGTTTGATATTAGGTATTGTGAACTTTCCTATTTTGTTCTTTTTTCTCAAAATTACCATGGCTATTTGGAGATGTTTATAGTTCCATATAAATTGTTGAAATGTTTGTTCTATATATCTGAAATATGTCATTGGTATTTTAATACGGATTGCATTGAACCTATAAATTAATTTGGTAGTATGGAAATTTTGATGATTTTGATTCTTCTAATCTGGAAGAATCAACATCATCAAAATGGAAGAACATGGTATATGCTTCCATTTATTTGTGCCTTCCTTAATTTCTTTCTTCAGTGTTGTGTAGTTTTCTAAGGTCTTTCACCTCCTTGGTTTGGTTTATTCCAAGGTACTTTATTTTTCTTGTTGCTATATTAGATGGGATTTTTTTGCCTAGTTTCTGTTTCTAATATTTCATTGCTGATATAAAAAATGCCTTTCATTTCCAAATATTGACTTTGAATCCTGCTGTTTGGCCAACTTCGCTTATTAAGTGGAATAGTTTTTGGTGGAGTCTATAAGGGTTTCTGTGTACACTATCAAATCATCTGCAAACAGTGACAGTTTCACTTTCTCCTTTCCAATTTGGTTGCTTTTTATTTCTCTTGTCTGATCACTGTGGCTAGGACTTCCAATACTATATTGAATAGAAGTGGTAAAAGCGCTCATCCTTATCTTGTTCCTGATCTTATTGGGAAAGCTTTTAGTTTTTTCCTGTTGAGTATGATGTTGGCTGTAGGTCTCTCATATATGGTCTTTATCATGTTGAAGAATGCTTCCTCTAATCCCACTTTGCTGAGTGTTTTTATCATAACATGTTGAAGAATACTCCCTCTACACTCACTTTGTTGAGTGTTTTTATCAGAAGAATCACAAATAGGTGTTGTACCTTATCAAATGCTTTTTCTGCATCTATTGATATGATCATGTGATTTTTGCCTATCATTTTATTTATGTGATGTACTATGTTTATTGATTTGTGAATATTATACCATCCTTGAATCCCTAGGATGAATCCAACTTTATCATATTGTATGGTCTTTTTAATGTATTGCTTGATGTGGTTTGCTAATATTGTGTTGAGGATTTTAGCATCTATGTTCATCAGCAATATTGGCTTATAGTTTTCTTTCTTTATTGTATCTTTATCTGGTTTGATAATTAGGATGATGCTGCCTTCATAGAAAGAGTTTGGGAGTCTTCCATCTTCTTGGATTTTTTGGAATAGTCTGAGAAGGATAGGGGTTATCTCTTCCTTAAAAGCTTTGTAGAATTCTCCTCTGAAACCATATGGTCCAGTGCTTTTGTTTTCTGGGAGTTTTTTAATTACTACTTCAATTTCATCACCTGTTATTGATCTGTCCAGGCTTTCTGCTTCTTTGTTCAGTTTTGGCAGATTATATTTTTCTAGAAACTTGTCCATTTCACCATATTTTTCAAATTTCTTGGCATATAGTTATTCACAGTAATTGCATACAATCTTTTGTATCTCTGTGGTATCAGTTGTAATATCTCCTCTTTCTTTTCTTTTTAATATTTTATTTATTTTTAGAGAGAGGGGAAGGGAGGGAGAGAGGGAGAGAAACAGCAATGTATGGTTGCCTCTCACATGGCCCTCACTGGGGACCTGGCCTGCAACCCAGGCATGTGCCCTGACTGGGAATCGAACTGGGACCCTCTCGTTCCCAGCCCGCACTCAATTCACTGAGCTACACCAGCCAGGGCTTCTCCTCTTTCTTTTCTGGTTGTGTTTATTTGGGTCCTCTCTCTGTTTTTTCTTGATGAGCCTGCTTAAAGGCAATTTTATTTATCTTTTCAAAGAACTAGTTCCTGGATTCATTGATCCTTTGGATTATTGTTTTAGTCTCTATGTTGTTTAATTCTGCTCTGATCTTGGTTATTTCTCTCCTTCTACTTTCTCTGGGCTTTGTTTGTTATTGTTCCTCCAGTTCTTATAGATGAAGGGTTAGGTTGTTTATTTTAAATTGTTCTATCTTTTTTAGGTAGGCCTATATGGCTATGAACTTTCCTCTCAGGACTGCCTTTGCTGTGTTCCATAAGTTTTGAAGTGTATTATGTTCATTTTCATTTGTTTCTAAAAATTATTTTTATTTCTTTTTTGATCTCATTATTAATCCATTCATTGTTTAATAGCATGCTATTCAGTCTCCATGGTTTGGAGTGTTTTTGAGTTTTTTCCTTGAGATCAGTGTCTAGTTTCAGTCCCTTGTGGTCAGAGAAAATGATTGATATGATTTCAATTTTCTTTAATTTGTTGAGGCTTTTTTTGTGTCCTATTCATGGTCTGTCTTTGAAAATAATCCACGTGAATTGGAAAAGAGTGTGCATTTTGCTTCTTTGGGATGAAAAGTTCTGTATATATCAGTTAAGCCCATTTGATCTTGTCTGTCATTCAGTGCCACAATATCCTTATTGATATTTCATTTGCAAGATTTATGCATTGTTGGAAGTGAGGTGTTAAAATCCCCTACTATAAGTGCATTGCTGTCTACAACTTTCTTGAAGTCCTCCAAGAATTTCCTTATATATTTGGGTGCTCCTACGTTGGGTGCATATATGTTTACAATATTTATGTCTTCGTGATGGATTCTTCCCTTGAGTATTATGAAGTGTCCTTCTGTGTCTCTTTTTGTGGTCTTCGTTTTGAAGTCTATTTTGTCTGTTGTAACTATTGCTACCCCTCTTTTTCCGTGTCCACTTGTATGGAATGTTATTTTCCACCACTTTACTTTTGGTCTCTGTAGGTTTTTTTTTGGTGTGGGTCTCTTTTAGGCAGCATATTTTTAGTGTCATGTTTTCTTTTTCATTCAACTACCCTATGTCTTTTGGCTGGAACATTTAATCCATTTACATTTAAGGTTATTATTGATAGGCATGTATTCGTTGCCATTTTTCCCCTTTGTATCTGTTATACTCTCTCTCACTCTTTTTATTCATCTTCTCAAAGCAGTCACTTTAGCATATCTTGCAGTGCTGGTTTGGAGGAGGTGTATTCTTTTAACTTTCTTTTGTCTGGGAAACTCTGTATTTTGCTTTCCATTTTAAATGTGAACTTTGCTGGGTAGAGTAATTTTGGTTGCAGGCCTTTGCTTTTCATCACTTGGAGTATTTCTTGTCATTCCTTTCTGGCTTGTAGTGTTCTCTTGAGAAGTGAGCTGCTGGCCTTATTGGAGCTCTCTTGTATGCTACTTCCTGTGTCTACCTTGCTGCCTTTAAGATTCTCTCTTGTCTTAGAATTTGCCATTGTAATTATGATGTGTCTTGGAGTGGGTCTCTTTGGGTTCATCTTGATTGGAACCCTCTGTGCTTCCTAGACTTATATGACATTTTCTCTCATCATTTAGGGAAGTTTGCCATCAATACTTTTTCAAACATGATTTTTATCCTTTATTCTTCTTCTTCTCCTGGTATCCCCATTACATTTATATTATTACGTTTCATGTTATCCTGGAGTTCCCTTAGCCATTCTTTGTTCTTTTTGAGTCTTTTTCCCTTTTCTTGCTCTTTCTGGGAGTTTTGTTCTACCTTGTCTTCTAGCTTGCTGATTTGGTTTTCTGCTTCATTAAACCTACTTTTGATTCCTTCTAATGTGTTCTTCAATTCTGAAATTGTATCTTCCTTTCCTCCTGACTCATTGATAGTTTCAGTGTCCTTTTTCATGCTGATATAGTTCTCAGTAAGTTCCTTGTAGCTTCCCTGTAGTTTTTGGTAATTCTCACTAAACTCATTGAGCTTCCTGATAACCATTATTTAGAACTCAATATCTGATAGTTTACTTGCCTCTATTCCATTTAGCACTCTTTCTGAGGATTCTTCCTTTCCTTCTGATTGGGGTTGTTTCTTTGTCTTCCCACTTTGGGGGAGATTCTTCTTGTTTACTTCTGCTTCTTAAATTTATCTGTTTTGACTCCCTGTCTTTGTGGTGTGTGCTTCTATGGAAAGAAACCTCTATGATTCACTGATGCAATCTCCTTGATCTCCTGAACTTGAAACTTTGGGGATGTCCTTTATACCATTTATGTTGGCTCTCTGGATGTAATTGGGTCTTGATTATTGTTGAGTCATTCTTTGGTGGGTCTTTCCCTCCAGCTGGTTGACTGAGGGTCACTTCACCCACTATGTCTTGATTGTTGTTGTGCAGGTGCTTCCAGAACAAAGCCACAAAGCCCAGGAAACAAACCCACACCTGCAAAAATAACTCCTCTCCCCTGGCAATCCCCCCCACAATAAACCATGTTAATAAGGGTGTAAAGAGAGTAAGACTATTATAAGAATGGAAAGTCAATATGAGATGACCTACTGAAAGAAAAAATGATTTTCAGAGGGTAGAGAGAGAAGCACTAATAAGAGTGGGGAATCAGACCAAGAGAGGAAGTAAAATTTACATCATGAATAATAAAGGGAATAAAGAAGGTGGAATGGAGTAAGAAGACAAGCATATAGTATTAAGTTTAAACATAAACTTTATAAAATAAAGTTAGAGAGAGAAAGAAAAAGGAAAAAAGTAGATAAGTAAAAAAAAAATTAAAGACCAAATTGCAGATAGAGCTCCGCCACAGCACTAGCAACAACAAATGAGCTAAATTAATATAGGTGGGATGGAAATAAGAGGGGAAAAAGAAAGAACAAAAAGCTTAAGAGATGTACAGAGGAAAGGGAAATGATTTAGAGAGGATGGAGGGAGAGGGAATACTAAGAGTGAGGAATGAAAACCAGGCTAAGACAGAGAAAAGTTAAAATTTGAGACAGACAGCAGGAGAAAAAAGAAAATAAAGGGCAAGATGAAAGGGAGGAAAAAAGAAAGAAACAGGCTAAGACAGAGCAAAATTAAAATTTGAGATGCAAAAAATACTAGGAAAAGGGAATAGTAAAATTTGAGATTTGAAATACAAAATTAGTGAAGATCTAGATATAAAATTGAAAAAATGCAACAACAACCCTGTCCACAACCAATGAGAGAGAAGGTACAGGTATTTAAAGAGCAGGAAAAAGAATGTGAGATAACCATTGACAAGTAAATTGGTTTTGAGAGGATGGAGAGGGGAGAAATAGTAAGAGTGCAGAATGGAAACAAGTTGTAGCAACAGAGAAGACAAAATTTAAGTGAAAATAAATAAATAAATATATATATATATATATATGTTATAAAATAAATAAAATTATATTATGCAAAAAAATAAAAACTCTATTTTCATTGAACAAAGGAAAATAATTAGAGGGAAAAAGGTAAAATGGGGTAAGTGAAGGGAGGGGCAAAATATGTGAGTTGAAATAAACTACAGTACAAAATCTAGTGATTTAATATGTACAAACTTGAAGGACAAGAAATGAATGTTAAAAAGCTATGCAGGAGAGAAAACTACCACAAATCATGGAGAAGACCACAGTGGAATTCCTCTTGGTAGCATCTAGCATTTACCACTGTTTTTTCTTTCTGGGTCCACCTCTGGTGATGTTAGATGATGGCTCATCCTGGCCTCAGGCAGCCTGTTTGAGACTACCAGGGATCTACTGTCTGTGGCTGACTCCTTCGGTTGTTAATCTAGGCACTCTGCACTCAGCAGTCAGGCTTAAGCATCACAGGGTGGAGCAGGATCCTCCCTGGGTTTGAAGCTATTGTTTCCCCTCAGGCTGCTGCCAGTTAGAGGAGAGTGAATTGGCTGAGCACGATGGCTGCCATAGTATGGGGAGTGACTCAGCACCAGGATCCCAGCAGCTACTCTTTCAGTTGTCTCCCCAATAACTCTCCCCAGACTATCCTCAAGTGTCCCTAGTCTACTCTGCCTTCAATCCTTTTGTTGGACCCCAAGGTAAGTGTCTTCAAGTGAAAATTTATTTCTTGGCCCTTTAAACACCTCCTTGTGTCCTCAGCCATCAGCCTCTGACAGAGAGAGCAACCCTGCAGCTTTTCACAGCTGGATGTTATCTTTGTACTTTTGGGGCTCTGATGCTCTAGGCTGGGGATCCCAGCTTAGGGTTTAGACCCCCACTTCTAAAGGGGATCCAACTACCTACTTAAACATTCTTTCAGCACTTCAGCTGCTGCCTGTGGGCCCCAGCCAGCACTCTGGTGTCTCCACCGCACTCCTTACCAGTCATGTGTGTTGAAGCAGATTCTTCTGTCTGTCCCTGCTTGTAAGACTTCTCTCCCACTGTTCTTCACTTGTTTGTTCCGGGTGATTTCTCCACAATTTATTTGTGATTCCAGATTGGTCCTGGGAAGAGGTTAGTGTAACTGACCCTCACTCCTCCACCATCTTGAATCTCTCCTACTGGGAATATCTTAATAATGGTTTTGGGTATATAAAATAAATGCTTTTCACAATAATTATTAATTCTTGCAGCATTTTATTCTGGCACTATCATTTTCCCTTCGATATAGAATTTCCCAGTGAAAGCATCTGGGCCTGGTGCTTTCTTCTTGAAGGATTATGAATTATTGATTCACTTTCTTTGAATATGACTATTCAGATCATCTATTTCTCTTTGAGTGAGTATTGGTAGGTTGTGCCTTTGATTTCTCCTTTGCAGGAGTTGACCCATTTCATCTTCATTATCAAATGCATGGGCATGGACTTTTAAATAATATTCCTTTACTTTCCTTTTAGTGTCCATGGGATTAATAGTAATTGTCCCTCTTTCTTTTCTGACAGTAGTAACTTACGTCTTCTCTCCTTGGGTAACCTGGCTAGTGGTTTATCAATTTTACTGACTTTTTTTAAGAAACAAACTTTTGGTTTTGTAGATTTTCTCTATTAATTTTCTGTTATCAATTTCATTGATTATTGTACCATTTTTATCATTTCTTATGTTCTGTTTGCTTTGTGTTTATACTGTACTTCTTTATCTAACTTCTTTGGGTGTAAGCTTAGATGATTAATTTTATATCTTCCTTCTTTCTAACATGTGCATTCAATGCAATAAATTCCTTCTAAGCACTGCTGCTATGAGGCCTACAAATTTTGATAATTTTCATTTTCATCTAAAGTATTTTCAAAATGTTTTTTTCTTTTAAGCCATATATCATTTTATAATGTGTTCTTGAATCTTTAAATATTTTGGGATTTTACAGCCATCTTATTAAAATTCTAGTTTAATTCCATTGTGGTTTGAGAACATAATTTATAAGATTTCTATCCTTTTAAACTCGTTTAGGTCTGTTTTATGACCCAGAATGTGGTCTATTTTGGTGAATATTCCATGTGAGATTGAGAAAAATATATATTCTGCTGTTGCTGGGTGAAGTATTCTATCAATGCCAGTTAGAAGTAATTAATTGACGATACTGTTCATTTTAACAACATCCTCACTGAGTTCTGCCTGCTGAATCTGTCAAGTACTGATAGAAGGGAGTCTCTTCTTCTTTCTATGACACCAGCCACCCTGCTTCAGCATGACCTCATCTGTACTGATCCCATCTGCAATGATCCTATTTCCAAAAGCAGTCACATTCTCAGGATATGGAGTGAGAACCTCAACATAGCTTTCCTTTTTTGAAAAAGTTTGGGGGTTACAATTCAACCCAAAACAGCATCATTCACAAGTCATCACCACCTAGTGGGTGGTGGGCCATGGAGACTGGTGTGTAAAAGCAGAGGCCCTAGCTTTGCTTCAAATCCCAGCCTTCCTACCAGCCGTGAGACAATGGGATGGTACCCAACCTCTTCCTCTGAAAAGTGGGAACAAACATGAGTATCAACCAGGTCATTACAAAAATGAAACAATCTGTAAAGTGTCCAGCATGGTGCATGGTGCAGAGTCCATAGGTGTTTCAATGAACTGTACTGAGTGGCCCAGTGGGGGTGAGGGAATGATCAGCTGTTGGATACAGACTCCACTGTACCATGAAGACACAACTGCTGAGCCAGCATTCATAGCCAAGACCATCCAAACACCTCGAAACCAGAAGGGTGACTTTGAAATCTACCATCTTGTCAAAGGAACTGTTATCCTTTGATACCTTTTCCCCTACATGGAGGAAGTTACACTTCAAGGCCGAGTGGACTCTAGCAAGGCAAAGGGTGGGAAGTCAGCAGTCTGTTCCAGGCCAAGGAGCTTAACCACAGAGCCCCTCAGATTACACATCAGTGTGGCTGGAGCATGGAGTGAGGAAAGTGAGGAGCAAGGCTGCCGCAGAAGCAACAGTCAGGTCAAGAGCCTCACCTGCCTGTTGAGGAGTTTGGATGTTGCTCAGTGATCATGCAGAAGCTCTGAAAGGTCTTCAGTAGAGGAACAGAGGAGCAAGACTAGGGGCCGACCCACTAGGAACTGCAGTGATCACTGCAGTGAACCCTGCAAGAGGTGGCTTGCAGTGGCTCTGACCTATGGTGGTGGAGGTGGGGTGAGATGCAGCAAGTGACATTGGCAGGACTTGCCCAGTGCCGGACGCCCTGAGGGGCCAGCTGCTCTGATGTGAGAGGGAGCACCTGGTACGGGATTTGTGGCACTTAATCAACACTAGCACAGCCCCTTGTCCCCACAGCAGCCCCCCAGCAAGAATATGGCTCTGTCTGTAGTCCAGTGCGCCCTCCACTCTTCCTGGTACATGATACACAGTGAGACAATGTTTCATGAGGAATGCTCCTGACTTCTGGCTGATGGCAAAAGGAAGGAGATTCCAGCTGCAGAGTGATAATCCTGATTCTCAGAGGAGGATATGGGGGCATCATATCATTATCTGTTCATCACCAGGCAGTCAGCGCCAGGGGTTGAGATGATATCTTAATTCACTGCCCAGAGAGATACACCCTTAGTTCTTAAACTCAGGTGTGATGGGCCCTTGGCTTCTTCATTTTTCCAGGGTTTAATTTTTGTTTTGAGGACACTTAGTCTTGGTTAACTAAGGAGTCTTATCCTCTTTCCCCAGGAACACACAAGTGTGGCAGGTGGGGCTTTGTAGGGTGTGGGGTGGGGTCAGGTCCGGGGCCTCAGGGTCTTCTTTGATCCACTCCAATCAACATCCCACATCCCTGAGAAACTCTAGCTGGCCAGGGCCTGGGCCATCAGCTCCGTAGGCTGTGCTCATGCATCCACAGTCCTCTCTGCTTGTATACTGGTATGCTTCCTCCCACCTCACAGGCTCAGGGATCATTCCATGTTTCCTGATGTAGAACCCAACCCTCCCTCTCCACAATCCCAGGAATGACTGGATGAGGTCTCTATGGTTTCCCACCACCACCAGGTGTGCAGGGGTCAGCCGAGAGCTCCTAATCCAGGCTGGGTCACTGGGATCTCTGGGGAGCTCAACACAAGGACCCACCCTCCACCTGGGAAGGGACAGTAGCCCAGCCCTGCTGGCTTTCTAGAGGCCATGTACTACCTGGGGCTCTGTCATACCCTCCCCATGGCTCCTTCACTGTGAGGCTGTGAGAGGCCATCACAGGGCCCCTTTTCAATGACCTGCTAGTGTCTGGGGTGTCTGCAAGGGAGCCATTATAATGATAGCATGTGAGGTAGGGGGAGAGCAGGACACTGAGGAGCTTGTGGAGTAATGGAGGGGCCCTAAGGCCCTGAGAGGGGCTGGGCGGAACACTGGGGCCAATGTATGGAGTGGCATCAGAAGAAACAAACATGAGGGGGAGCTATGACAGGACAGCCACCATAGGTGGCTTGATGGGGTTCAAGCTTTCTGGGGCATTTTCCTGGGCACAGAGTAGCACCTAGAGAAGATAAAGGGTCACTGGATTTGTGAGGTGAGTCCACTAAGACTCCAGACCCCTAGGTTCCTTAGCCCCAGTGGTCAGGCCCATGGAGTCCTAGGAAAAATCATTCAGTCACATGTGGGAGGGTGTGGGTTTACTCCTTTCCCTGTCAGGTTACCTGAGTCTGGGGTCCATTGCTAGGAAATTTCCATCATTGTCCTGGGAAGTCTCGAGGTCCTTCCCAAGATCCAGAGAGCAGGAGACATTACTGTGTGAGTGACGTGTGACCTCACAGAAGGGTTTCCTCCCTGACCGTGGTCACTTGTCCTTCTCCTGGGCTGGGCAGGGAGCCGGGGAGGACAGCGGTGGGTGTGGGGCCTGTGCCCAGCTGTGTCCTAGCACACAGCCCTGGGAGGACTCAGCTCTCCAGGCTCTTGCTTCTGGAGCAACACTCACAGCTGCCACTATTGCCCTCGCCCCCCTTGGCCAGAGATGCCCAGGAACAAACAGGGCTTTCCCTGTTCATTCCAGGAGATTCCTGAGCTCAGATATCTTTCAGGCTCCAAAGCCCAGGGACTGGCTGAGTCCCTTGATGCTTCCATGGAGGGGCCACTGGGAGAGGGTGGATGTGCCCAGGAAGAAGGGGCCACTCCAGAGCACCAGCCAGCCTGGCTCTCAGGCAGCCTCCCCGGGCAGCAAGCAGGCCGGATGCAGCCCCAGCCCAGGTGACTCAGGCTGTAGAAAGGCCGTGCTCTGGCTCTGGCTCTGGCCCAGGCAGTGCCTTAGACAGTCTCCATCAAGACCTCGGTTTGCTGATCCCTAGTGCACACAGCTGTGCTGCAGGTGGGCCCTGCACGTCACTCTCTAGAATTCTCTGCTCCTGATGTTACAAAGACACACCCTGAGGTAAGAGAGGCAGACTGTAATCTGCCTCTGTTACCTCAGAGGCATCTGAGATTATAAACCCCACACTTGGGTCAGACTCTCATTCTCTGCATTGGCAGCGATGAAGAAGATACGCATCTCTTTTGCTCCTGTCCCTAGTCCACGCTCTCCCACTCTTGGTCCCTCTGTCTCTTCCCTCGCACCTGTTTCCCTCTCCCCCCGCCCTCCGCAGAGCCCCACTTCTCAGCTTCAGCCTGTTCCTCCCCCTGCCCCCCGACCTGATGAAAACAACATCCCATATCTCATCATTGGGCCTGCTCCTCTCCTGCCAGTCCGCAAGGCCAGCAGCCTCCACAGGTCCTCTTGTCGCCCACTTACCCTCTGCCATGTCAATCCCAGTTCCTTTGTTTCCCTTCCCCTTGTCCAAGTCATCAAACACTGCTGGTCAGTGTCCTCTCCTCCTGAAACACCCTCCTGGTCCTTTTCTGGCCTCTGGCCTCCTGAGCAGAGGGTTCACAGGCCTTTCCTCACCCCCTGCCAGGTCACCACTTCCTGTCATCTCCCCTGCTTTGGGCCGCCCTGCCAACTTTCCCAGGGGCCACCAGTCAGGATTCAGGTGTCAGACACCTGCTGTGCCCAGGGAGCAGATTACGGTGGAAAGAGGCCACAGGTAATCCTGGTGAGACCCCCAGAAATCCAGGAGGCCCCACACCCCCCACTGTCTCCACAGTGAGTCCTCAGGCATCTGGGTTTCTAGCCCTTGTCACTGGGTGGGTGTCCCTCCTGGGCATTAGTGGAGGAGCAATGGTGCCCTGTGCCTGGTGTATTCCCCATGCCCCAAATCAGCCTCCTTGGGAGAGAGTGACTACAGTTTCTCTGGCAGAGCAAAGACTGTCTGGGTTGGG
>PVJI01014695.1:0-43324 GCA_004026765.1 Micronycteris hirsuta
ACAGATAACTGTTGGAGGGGATGTGGAGAAAAGGGAACCCTACTGCACTGTTGGTGGGAATGCAGACTGGTGCAGCCATTGTGGAAAACAGTATGGAACTTCCTCAGAAAAATGAAAATGGAACTGCCTTTTGACCCAGCAATTCCACTACTGGGATTATACCCTAAGAATCCTGAAAAACCAATTCAAAAGAACCTTTTCACTCTGATGTTCATAGCAGCACAATTCACAATAGCTAAGTGCTTGAAACAATCTAGGTGTCCATCTACAAATGAATGGATCAGGAAACTATGGTACATTTACACAATGGAATTCTTCTCAGCAGAAAGGAAGAAGGAGCTTATACCCTTTGCAACAGCATGGATGGAACTGGAGAGCATTATGCTAAGTGAAGTAAGCCAGGCAGTGAGGGACAAATACCATATGATCTCACCTTTAACGGAATCATAACCAACAATACCAGAAAGCATGCAAAACATAACCAGAGATATTGAAATTAAGAACAGTCTAACAATAGACAGGGGAGAGGGGGAGGGAACAACGGGGAGAAGGGTTTTCAGGAACCACTGTGAAGGACACATGGACAGAACTAAGGGGGAGGAGCGAGGCTGAGGGGGAGAGGGTCTGGAGGGGAAGGGAGAAGCGGAGGGGAGAGGATGCCAATAACTGTAATTGAACAAAAATAAAATAAAATTAAAAAAAAAAAAGAAGTTTTAGGATACATTTGCATTGGATTGGTTATTCATGAACTCATGCCAGAGTCAGGGGTTTTTAGCTAGGTCACAAAGATATATGGGAAGGGGATAGATAAGCGGTAGGTTTACTTAGTAAGGTAAACATTTGGGGTACAGAGCATTAGGATATAAATTCAGGTCCAGTGGCAGACAGGACCGGGGCAGTACATTAAACAGAAGACAAGTAAATTGAGGGTAAGCTAGCTAGGACTGTTAACTTTTAGGACCATAAAACATTGAGGCATGGAAGAATTTCAGGGATTCATTTACTTGAGCTTCTTGGCTTTGGGGAAAGAGACTCAGCAAGGCAGAAAATTTCTTAAGAAACATTTTTGCCAAATTCCTATTAGACAATTCTTTTTCCACTGACATGGATCAGCTGGCCCACATGGGAGGGTTTCTTCACGCAGAGCCGTGCTCTGCACGCATGGATTCCTGGGGCAGCATTTCTCCATGCGTGTGCAAAGAATTCCTGCCACAACCACACATACAGAAAGCAATTGATATAAAAATTTAATTAAGGACTCATGATTCTATTTTCTTTAAAATTAAATTAAATTATGCATATTTTAGACCAACACATTTCAATCTGCAGTTTTGAAATATGCAAAGTGTTTCTCATACTAAGAAAATAGTATGATTAATATAACAAATATGCATACTGCTTCCTGGTTCTAGTAAAATACTATTTTTCTTCTGTGTCATCAGTATTTCACCATTATATCAAAAGGCCATGGACAATAACAATATATTTTTTTAAAAAATTCTTAGATGAAATGACTATGTGTCAATTCTATATGATGAAATATTAAATTCCTAAGAGGTGACTAATTAAATAGAAGAGGGAGAAACTCTACTGTTGTTAGACTGTATTTATTTGTTATATACTTCAATAAGATGCTATTACTTAAATAAGATGCTGCTAGTTATTTAATGTTTTAAAGATTTAATTAATATTTTCTTATTCTGGTTCTAAACAACATAAATGGTAATATCAGAGGATCAATGTTAAGAAAAAGAGAGAATACTTCGAATGGCCTAGGTTAAAAAAAAATGCTGTTTACAACTTAATCATTTCAATTCTGTAGCATTAATAATATATCAGAAGCTGCAGCCTGGAGAGGGGGTGGGCAGTTCAATATGTGTAATTTATCTTCTGGAATCACTGCTAATGGTCAGTTAACCTAATATGCCCTGAGTGATTCCGCTTGTTAGAAGATAATTTAGTAACTGTCCAACAGTTGGCTCCATTAGAAATTCCATCATCTACCATCCTCCCCAGAAAGTTCTGTGAGAGTTATGCTAGAAATGCTAAGGCCTTAGATTAAATACTAGATTATACTCAGGTAGCTCTTACATAAATAGTTGTAGGCAGTACAGTTGTTTCCTGATAACAACATACTAAGAATGCACAAGTACAGAGCTCTATGAGGGTGATATGCTTTTAATCTTAAACTATGTAAAAAACATCTCATTCTTTCAAGACCAAAACTGTTTTGTTTTTATAACTCAGGAGCCCTCAGCTTCACTGAATTTCATGTGGTATTTATTCTGGGCATCAATCAGAAAGTGTCTCTTGTATAATAATTTAGAAAGTAGATGAATATCAGAACCAAATTTTCTTATAATATCAAATCAAAAGCATGAGTGGAAGCTACAAATTTCACCAGTAGCCTCTGAGGCATGACAGAGAGAGGGTCAATATTAGCAAGAGGCCTAAGCAGGAGGAAAAACAAACCAAAACAAAGCAAGCAGACAAATGAAAGAATTTAAGGTCCTTAAAAAAAGTGCCATTGGTAAGATATTCATTTTCTACCTAGGTAATGATTTAACCATTAAGCAATGCTGCTAGTAAGAAAGCTGCTCTATTTTGGAAACATGGCACTTTCAGTTCATGTCAGAAGAAAAAAATTTAGTGAGCCATTATCAGAAAGGACATCTTTCCTAGACTAAATTAATGATCAGGCTAATTTACCTTCAGAAATCACAGCTTGTTATTACTTCTCAGTGTTAACTAAGTATCTGCTGCAAATAACAGGGCACCATGACATGCAGTGGGTTATCTGGGCTGAGTTTTACCTAATAGTTTGAAGAAAGCATTAATCTTCCCCTTCACTCTTGAGTAGAGTGTCTGGGTTAAGTGCCTTTTTTCTGGTGTGTATACAGGGTAAGGCAAGGGATCTTTTTCACTCAACTAGTAAAGGGGACTGTGCATTCTGATGGCTTTATTGGTTGGGAGCTTTAACTAGGAAGCTTCTGAGTGGATTTTTTTCTTTAATCCTTGAGCTAGAACATTCACATGTTTATGCTTTTAATTTCAGAAAACTGCTAAGTTTTTTCATAGATGCAAGGGAAACCATGAATAGATACCAAGTCATGAGACTTGTTGCTTCTTCGAATGCATTCATCATTCTTTTGCCCACCACAGACCCGTCCTGCTTTAAAGTAGAGATATTAATCTGTGTATTTGCTGAGGCTTAAGGGAAAAAGTGGACTTTCAAATTATGTCTCTTTTGATTTTATTGTTCATGATTTGGAACCTATGTGTGTAATAACTTCTTTATCATCATGAAGAGAGTTTTAAATGTATTGCAATAATTATAACTGATATTTTGTTTATGATTTAGAAAATCCCTTCAAATCACTTTATATGTTTCACAGAAAAAAAAACTCATGCCATTTTTTACTTTTTCAAGAAAAATAAATAAATAGAAGAAGAGGTGAAGAAGAAGAATCTAGGAATGTAAGGGTCATATAGGAGATGAGGAACAAGGGACAAATGTGTGAAATACAAACAAAAAAAAAGACAAAAACTGAGTCAGTGAAGGATAAACTGAATTAAAGCAAGCAGTGAGAGCCATGAGCAGAGCAGGCACTCCTCTATGCATAAGAATCTTGCCTGTGAACTTTGCAAGAGTCTTTAAAGTAAGAACCAATATATAAATGTCCACCAGGAAACAGACACAAGAAAAACTTATTTTTTAATCCAGAAAAAGAAAGAAATGATATCTTTAACTTGCACCGACCATCTATATAGTGCCAAATGCATTCCAAAGCTCATCTCTCAAATCAAAGCCATGCTTGCTTGGACTCGCAGAGCAAACAAAGCTGTTTAAAGATAATTATGCTGCAATCCATCTGTAGTTTCTTTGTAGGTGTTTGGGAAAGTGAACTCAATATTTAATAGGAGAATCTTTCCTAATATTTCAGGTGAATAGGATTGTTAGCTAGAGACACCTATGTAAAAGCCTTAGATGATACAGTGAGGTCCTTGTTAATCTCTGGATTTTTATGACATCTGAATTCTTACTTCATTTCTACTTTTTCTAAAATCTGAAAGCAGAAAGAGATTTTGTGTCTCACTTGTAACTCTACTTCTGTTGTGGACACTTTGCACTGAAACATTCACTTCTTGTTTGTAACCAAGATTATGATTTTCCTTTCCCAGTTTCCTCTTCTCTTTTTGCCACATTTAGTGAGAGAGGATTGACAAGGCATCCCACTTTTCAGTACACTTCCCTGCTCATGGACTTGATTACCACATTCTGATCAATAAACTAGGCAATAATAAGTTTTTAATAATCAATACTTTTTTTGCTATATCAGCATACGGTTTCAAAGCCTGCAACATTTAAAAATACTACTCAATAATGCCATTTATTATTAACTTTGGGGCAAATACAGCTTTTACAATAATGTTTTGAAAAGCAGGCCCCTGTAAATATAAGGTGGTATGCACCATATGGAGACTGGTTTTCTGACATATGGCTTGAATTAACAAGTTTAAAACTGTTAGGATCAGTTTTTCTTTCACTGAAGGCAAAACCACAAGATTCAGAAGTGAAATATGCTCCAGTCACTGATACAAAGGCTCACCAAACACTGGGTCTCTTGGGCTAGAATTTTTTGCTGGTAGTAAGTGCAAGTTATCAATAGTAAGACAAGTTGTAACATGACGGCAGAATCACAAGGCTGCCACGGCTTAAGATTTCACTTCAAATAGTGCTTATATAGGCCTACACCATACTCACTCGCAAAAGACCTTGACTCTTTGAAAGTGGCTTTTGAATTATGACTATTACATTCTCAAAATAAATTGTTGTTCCTGGGTTGATATAAAAGATATTTGAAAAGACGAACTTGAGTGACAGATTGAAAATGGCTCAGGGTACCGTGTCTTTTGATTTTTCCTAATTGAACTTTTGTAAGATGAATAGGAAAAGTTTAAAGATTCTGAGCCTGTATTACACAAATATTGTTTCATTTAATCAAAACTGTCTTTGAAGTGTGGTACTTGTGGGCCACCTGTAGCTTTGAAATTTAAAGTCACATGAAAGCTTACTGATGTTGCAGAGGACAATATGCAGCTACAATAAGCTGCTGGCAAAAAAATCAAAATAAAAAAAGGCAGTTTCATATTCATGTTCCCTTTTACTGTCCTTTCATTTTTTCAGTGAGCAGAGCTCTACAAAGTTGTAAAAAAAGCATTACTGCATCCAGAAATCCACTGAGTTTACTTTTGTCATTGGAAAAGTGTTTGTTTGTGGTTCAGAAACTAAACTATAATTAGTCCAAGCTCTGAAATAGTCCATCAGTGCTGAGCCTGATTAATCTGATTTCACTTCTTCTCTCTGCAACTCCCTATAAGAAGACCATTATAAAATGCCTGTCTCATGGAAAACTGATGATACAGTTTCATTTTAGAGCTTTCTCTAAGTGGCACCTAATATATTTGTAGCTAGAATGAGGCAACCCTATAAAGAAGGTATATTCTACCAATTCTACTTAATAATTCCGTATAATGATTGCACAGTTGCAAAGCACTCTCATACATACTATAACAATTTTTAGAGCAGGTGTGGGAGAGAAGTGGTGTTCTTCTTATTTTAGAGATTAAAAAAAAAGCCCAAAACTAAAAAAAAATTTTTTTCTTAGTGAGCCATAGCTAGTTAGTGACAGAAAGGTAACTAGAACTTATAACTTAAAGCTCAGGTTCCAAGCTCTGCCTACTGCATCCTTTCCCACAGGCTGGTCAGTCACTCCAGAGTGTGTCCTGTGGCACTCATCTGAAACAGGAGGGAGATGCATTTCGGGTGCTGTGGAAGCAGGTGGTTGGGACAGAGGAAATGTTTGATTGTCACTGTCACCTTCCTTCCCTGTCTGGTGAAGGCAGCAGGGAAGCTGCGGGGAGGAGAGAAAGAAGAGCAGGGTTGGCAGGACATTTTGGTTATATGAACATTCTGGAGCCTCCTGGTATCTTGCTTTTTCATCACTATTAGGGCACTAATTATGCTAAAAATATATTTCAAGTAAATTCATTTTTCTGCTCTAAACTCATAGAGGCCTGTCTTCCATAAAAGCATTTTAGGTAACTGCCACTGTGGCTTTGCACCATTTTTCTCTATAATCTTCTGGGTCCAATAGAAGTCCACATGGTTCTTCTTGATCCCAAGACCCTGTTCTTGCAAAAATACCATTATGGATGTGAAGAGATTTGAAGTAGATCTGGTCATGATTATTATGTTTTTTCTAAGAATTTGTTTCTGCCTTTATATACTTTTTGGGCCTAGTTAGAGAAATTCCACTTCATCTTTTGGCTTACAAATTCAGGAAAGAAGCACAGAGCAGAGACCAATCTTAGGGAGCATCTGGTTCAATACAGTTATATCATAAACAAGAAAGCCAAGGCTCAGAAAGTTGAAGTTGCTTGCTCAAAATCACAAATCGGTCAGGGCTAGCACCCAGACCTCTGTCTGCCAGAGGCAGGACCCTTGCAGTGAAACCATATTGCCATCAATGTTATCGACTAACACACAAACACACACACAGAGACAAACAAAAAGTGCAAAGTTTCAGGTGTTTCAATCTCCATCACACCATTTATCCCATCATTTTTATTCATCTTCACAGTATAATGACCTTCTGACCTATAACACATTTATTTTTTTATTATTCCCCCCCTTCTTTCTCCCAGGAGAATGTAAATAGCAATGCGTGGGTAAATACTTACCAACTAGCTCTCTGAATAGGAGGAAAAACACCTGACTTGTGACAATTGCTGATTTCCGTGATGGAAATCCACCCACCGTGGTTGAGTTCCAGCTCCCAGTGTGACTGGACAGAGTTAGGAAGAGACGCACAGTTGGCCGTGTACCTGGGCAAGTCAGCTCAGCACACTCCTGAGACCAGCAACTCCATCTGTCTTACAAACACTCTGGTAGAGTCTGACAACATACTGGCTGCTCAATTAATATTTGTGGAACTGCCTTATAAGAGTCATGAATACCAGTCTTCTGAAAATTGTTGGAGCTATTCTGCTTCTATTTTACCACTAACATACAAGGCAACAGTACCTCTTTCTTGGGAAGAATGTTCTTTTTCCCAGTTTGCCTTTTTCTGGCCAGATTCTGTTTCAACTTAAACTTGAGATGGAAAAGAGCATAAAGAGTTTTTCAGGTAAAATTTTAAATGCAGATTGAGAAGAACTGCATTATCATAATGAGATTCTGCTGTTTGGGAACACTGTGATAATAATTCAATTCTTACTTTTTCCTTTTTTGTTTTAAACATTTGGAATGACCTCATTCATACTCCCCTTTTGGGATGCAGGTGAAGCCCTCTGGCAAGCATTTCCACATCCTTGCCCTCTGCAGCCTCCACTCAGGAGCCACTGACAGGCTATTCAGCTCTGACCAAGGCATTAAGGAACTGAGAATTAGTGTCTTTGTGGCAGGAGAATGTAGCCCATTACAGTCAGAGTTGTATGTCTTAATAATGAGAAAAGGAAATTCCAGTTTTCCTTCAGTAATTAGCATTACTGGAACTTCGGTCAAAACGAAATACAGAGAGTGCTTTGCTCAATGATATATTTCTTACATTTTTATCTGCAAAATACTTTCTAAGAAACATGGCCATCGTGAAGAATGTGTTGAGTAATTTGGGTGAATGTAAAGTAAAAATGCCCATGAAAATGTGAAGAAGGAAAGGAGAAACAAAATAAAAAAAAATAAAATTACATCCTTCTGTGCTGGAGAACAGAGCTGTTTCTTCAAATATTGATCAGCTTTTCAAAGGGCACTGCTTATTTAAACACAAATTGTAGTGCGTTCTGTAGAGAAATCCAACAAAAGACCAAGAACTAACAGAAATGTAACTCTATATATTTCACATGCAAATATATAAATTTTGCATTTGTGTTTTATGGGAATTTATTAAGAATGATAAGAGTCAGTATGGACCTTTCTCACTATACCATTTAGTGTGATGAATAGAAAAAATCAATATGACATTCAAGGAGTTTCAGTACTAGAATAGGTAAATGGTGTACTGAAAATATATACATAAATAAATTTTAAGGAATTAGCCTCTTTTGGAAATTTATACATTCAGAAATGTGATTTCATATAATAACATTTTATTTCAAGGGGATGATTTGAAGGGAAATAATTTAAACCTTGGAAAAATCTTAAGAAACATAAAATCCTGCAAGGAGTGCCTCACTGATAGAGTTCACGTTCAATACCAGAATGCCCACTTTCTCAGAGGCAGTGCTCAGACTCTGACATCGTTTTCTACAGTACCCTCCCCCCAACACAGTGAGTGCTGGACATATGTACACTGATTAGGATGACAAGAAATGATTTCAATTGACTCAGACAACTAGTGGAAAAAACTTAGCCCTGTGATTCATAGCTGTAATGACGAAGAAAGATTTCATTTTTGATTGATTATTGAGCTGAAACATCTATTTTTCTTTATGAGTGCTCTGACTTCATCTGTATTAGTCAGAGCAATGTCGACCTTAAACAAAAAAAAAAGAAAATTTTAAGCAATCGTGGTTCTTCAAAGTCAGCCCAATTAAGTTGTCTAATTTTGGTTTTAATGGAAAATACAATTTTCATATTTTTTCTTTTCCCTTTTTTGAATATCTTAGACAAACTAGTGCATGTTGAACCATTAAATAAGGAAAATTATGGAAATACTGCCTCAGAAGAGAGTACTTTTTTCTATTTACATGAAAGTGGCTAATAGCCTCTGGTGTTTCACTTAAAATACAGCCATTTACAGTGTAGAGTATAAGTCAAGAGAAAACCTGTTCCTGTCACAATTGTTCTCTTAAGAAAGTTTATTTCAAGTCTCTTTATAATCTCCCATCATAGGGTCATTAATAGAGTTATGCACGGTAAGGAATAGCCCAATGTTTAATTACCTGTTCATCAAAACACAATTAGTAATTCCCACCTAAAAAGAACAATGATTTATTTAATGTGTTCAATAAAAAATGTTAGAGCAGTGAAAATATTTTATAAGTGATTTTTTTAAAGTATAGATTATTATGAAACCAGAGTTTTATAATATGTTCTTAGATACTGATGCAAATCAAAGCAAAAACATACTTTTATTTTCCTTTGAAAATATTGCATTTCCTTTGAAAAAAAAACACTCAAGATTTCCTTATGAAAAACAGTAAGATTAAATTCCATATCAAGAATTTTATTGTCTTTCAAATGTGTTAGTCTAGGGAGCTTGAAGAAATTTTATTTAAAAATTATGATGTTATGAATATTGGCATCATAATAAATATTTGACATTTTAGGAATTTCTGCAACTTAAAAACTTGTTTTGTGAGGGACAAACTGTCAGTAAATAAAGCAGCTCAGGGCTACCATTTTCCTTCTTCTACTCCCCATGACTGATAAACTTCCAAAAATTTTGGAAGCTCTAATTTAAAAAGTTGCAAAGCAAAAAAGTAAAAGTTAGTCCTAAAAGGGATATATTTAACCCAAAAAATAGATGAGGGATATATTTAACCTAAAAATATGAAAATAACTCAGGTGAAGTTCTCTCTCACTCTTTTTCTCTCTCTCTCCCCCAACACCCCCTTCTATCTGTGTCAGGCAGTTATATTAATAGTCAGCTCATAACCCCACCATTTTATGAACTGTCATAGAGCTATATTTAAATTCAAGGTGACGCTGCTGCTGTGAATTCTATATATCTTGATAATTTTGATATCTAAATCCTTGCTTTTGCCAGCATCTTTGATCCCTGGTGACCAGAGAGCTCTGGCTGCTAACCCGTTTCCTTCTTCCCAGCTAGTGCTACAGGGAGACAGCCAACTCTGCCACATGGAGACCTCTCTTTAGCTCCCTGGTAAGCAGATTTGGAGTATTTTATTTTATTTTATTTATTTTATTTTATGTATGTATGAATGTATGTATTTATTTATTGGGTTTTAACCTGACACATAAGTGCACAGAGTTTTCATGATGGAATTAAAGGTGCTGACCCCGGGGAGATCAACTCCTTCCTGGCTTTCAGTGACCATAGGCAACCTCCACACTTCTGCCAGTCACACATCCATTCACTGCAAGATAATTATGCAAATATATACAAACTAGGCTTAGTTCCCGACTTAGACTTCCTTCCCACTCCCTGCATCCTAGCATGGGTGCTGACAGTGTTTTGGAAGAGGTACTAAATAGCTGGAAGGCTTTCTGAATATATCTATCCTGGCCTGTCAAAGCTAGAACAGTGACAGTCCATCTGGGCCTGGAAGACAATTTCCATGGTGTAAAATACTCTTTCAATTCTTTCCTAGCAGAGACAACCAGCTGGTGCTACAGTGAGACAGCCAACTCCACTGTGTGTAGACCTCAGTTCCAAGCTAAAGAGTGGCCTGGGATGACCCTGAAGCTACATCTTCAGAAAAGTGAACAAAAACACTCATGAGGGAACAAGGTGGTTAATTTATTCATATCACTATTTCAGCCTGACGCTGTGGAAGGTGACTATAGCAGAACAACCAAAGCTCTTGAAAAAATGAAAAAAATGTATTTTTCTTTCAACTTTCCAGATATTAAGCATAAGGAAGGATTCAGAGCAAAAGAGTTTTGAGCTTTTTTGAATAAATGCCTCATTTTGGGGGTGTCTGTCTTAGCCAGAAGCCCTTTCTGGCACTTTTCTGTTCTGTGATTGTACATACCATTATAAAATCATAAACAACATTTGAATTTAGATATGTAGGAATAGCAGAAGAAATTGTTTCTTCTCCTGAAAGTTATGGGATTCTGCTCTCCCTGTATTTCTCCTAAAAACATAGTTTTTGAATGTGCATCATGGACCTGGAAGCAATTCAACTACAAATGTATTATAAATCATAATGAGAATAACAAAAAGTAAATAGAAACGAAAGAAAGAAAACAATAGAAGAAATATTTGAAGAAGTAATGAATGACAATTTCCCCATATTAATGTTAGACACTAAACCACAGATCCAGGAATGCTCAGAAAAATCCAACAAGAACAAATACTACTACTACTACTAATAATAATACACATAGTCATATCATATTCAAACTACAGAAAATTAAAGATAAGAAAAATATTGGCAGAAACCAGCAGATGAAAACACTTTAAAGTAGAAGCATAAGTAAGAACTACACCTAACTTCCTCTGAAAAAAACCATGCAAGTAAAAGGAGAGTAAAATGAAATACTTAAAATGTTAAGAGGAGAGAACCACCACCAACCTAGAATTCTATACCCTCAGAAATCATCCTTTAAAATGAAATAGAAGTAAAGATTTTCTTATACAAACAAAACTTGAAAGAAGTTTTGCCAGTAGACATGTCTTGCAAAAAGTGCTAAAAGAAATTCTTCAAAGAGAAGAAAATTATTAAGGAAAGAAATTTGGATCAACATGAAAAAAAGAAAAAGGATCAGTTAATAAATAAGTGAAAATAAAATGAAAACTCATTTTTCTTATTTTAATTGACGTAAAGAAACATTTTGCTGTGGCTGGTGTGGTTCAGTAGACTGAGCGCCAACCCGTGAACCAAAGGGTCACAGGTTTGATTCCCAGTCAGAGTACATACCTGGGTTGCAGGCCAGATCCCCAGTTGGGGGCAAGTGAGAGGCAGCCACACATTGATATTTCCCTGCCACTCTTTCTCCCTCCCTTTGTCTGGAAATAAATTTTAAAAATATTTTTTAAAAAATAAACATTTTGTTCAAAATAATATTAGCAATAATGGATTTGATTATCTTTGCATATATATGTTTATAGATACACATACACAAGTTTTACATACCTTCTTATGCATCATTACGTATAAGTGAAATGAATTACAGCAATGATATAAAGAGAAAGATAAAAGAATTAGGAACATGCTGTTATTATGAGGTTCTTGCCCTGCCATGAGCAATATACTGTTTTTTGAAAGTATGGAAGATAAAAATAAGAACAAAGGACAAGGACAACAAACAGAAAACAGTAACAAGTAGGCAGATACTAATACAATTATATCAATAATCACTTTATGTAAATGCACCAATTGAAACACAAAGATTGTATGATGATTGAAAAATAAGATCCAACTACATATTATCTATGAGAAACCCATATTATATATGAAGAAGCATAGAAATTAAATGTAAAGGTATGGAGAAAGATATAGCATGTTAAACTAGATAAGAGAAAACAGGAATAGATATATTAATTACAGACAGCAGATTTTAAAGCAAGGAAAATTGTTAGGGATAAATAGGAACATTAAGTAATGAGAAAGTTGTCAACATTGCAAGAAGATACAACAATCCTTAATGTGTATTCACTTAACAATATAATGTTGAAATATATGAAACAAAGTGTGAAAACCTGAAAACTCCAGGGATAAATAGGTAAATCCACTATTATACCTGGAGACTTTAATATACAGCTATCAGAAATGGACAAATTCAGCAGAAAATCAGTGAGAACATAATTGAACTCAACAGCATTGTCAAACAACTAGATATAATTGACACATATGGATTATATCGTATGTTATCCAACAGAATACACATTTTTTTTTGCAAGCTCACACGGAACATTTCACTAAGATAGATCACATTCTGGACTATAAAACACATCTCAAAAGACTGGAAATCACACAATGTCAGATCTCAGACCACAGAGGAATTAAACTAAAAATCAGTAACAAAAAGATAGCTAAAAAATTCCCAAATACTTGGAAATTAAATAATAAACTTTTAAAATAACATGGATGAAAGAAAAAACCTTAAGCAAATTTTTTTTTATATTTTTATTTTTATTTATTTTTAGAGAGATGGGGAGGGAGAGAGGGAGAGAAACAGCAATGTATGGTTGCCTCTCACATGGCCCTCATGGGGACCTGGCCCGCAACCCAGGCATGTGCCCTGACTGGGAATCGAACCGGGACCCTCTGGTTCCCAGCCCGCGCTCAATCCACTGAGCTACACCAGCCAGGTCCTTAAGCAAAATTTAAAATAATTTTTAAATAAGATAAAAAATACAACCATCAAAATGTGTGGGTGTAATGAATGCAGTGTTTAGAGAAAAATTTATAGCATTGACTCCATTTATTAGTGATTTAAACTTTCACCTTAGGAAACTACAAAAAAATACAAATTAACCAAAAGTAGTAGAAAAAAGACATTATAAAAATGAAAATAGAGTCAATGAAATTGAGAACAATAAATCAATAGATAATGTCAACTAAACCAAAAGCGGGTTCTTTGAAAACATTAATAACATCAATTTCTGTAACCAAGCTAACTAGGAAAAAAGAAAGAAGGCACAAATGATTAATATTATACAAGAAAGAGAACATTACTACATGTCCCATGGACATTTTTAAAAAACAAATATTATGAACAACTGTATGGTCCCAAATTTGATGAGATAATAAAATGAATCAATTATCTGATAAAACAAATCTTCCAAAACTCACACAACAAGAAACAATCTGAATAGGCGTGTATTATTACAGATATTAAAATAATAATTAATGACCTTCCAAAACAGAAAGCACTAGGCCTAGATGTACTCACTGGTGAATTCTAACAAATATTTAAGGAAGAAATTACACCAATTCACTACAACCTCTTACAGAAGATAGAAGTACAGAGAATACTTCCCAATTCACTCTATGAGACCAGCATTACCTGAATATCAAAGCCAGTCAAAGACAATACAAAAAAAAAAAAAAAAAAAACTACACACCAGTTTTTCTCATGAACATAGATATAAAAGTCCTCAACAAAATATTAGTAAATCAAATACAATAATGAATAAAAAATTATGCACCATGGCCAAGTGAGATTTACTCCAGTAAATCTCCAAGACTGGAAAACTAATTCATGTAATCTATCATATTAACAAGCTAAAAAAGGAAAATCACATGATCATATCCAAAGATGCAGAAAAAGCACTTGACTAAATCCAGTGCCCATTCATGATAGAGACCCTCAGCAAACTAGGAATAGAATGGAACTTTCTCCACTTGATTAAAAAAAAAAATCTGGCTTCTGGCCAAGATGGAGGTATAGGTAGATACCCTTATCTTTCTTGCATAATCAAGGATACTACCAATTTAAAAACAAATATCAATCAGAACTTCCAGAAAATAGAACTGTGTGGAAGTCCAACAACCAAGGAGTTAAAGAGGAAACATTCGTCAAGACTGGTAGGAGGAGCGGAGACTAGCAGCAGAGACAGAAAAGATGCACCCAGAGGCTTAGGCTAGCAGATCGGGTAGGCAAGGCAGCAGCTGGCAGATGGGCTGTCCTACATTTGCCTGTGGATAAAAACCAGAGGGAAAAACTGGGGAGTGAGACAAACCACACAACCCAGCACCAAAAAAATAAAGCCTCAGAACCTCTGGCTATAAAAATCTGTCAGGATTGTGGTGGCAGAATAAATTGTCAGTATCTCAGGAGAGTACATTGAAGGAGCCCATGGGGGGGTCCTAAACCATACACAAGCCCACCCACTCATGGAATCACCATCAGAGCAGCAACTGGAAGGATGCCAGTTACTTGTGGGAAGTGGGGGAAGTGACAGAAAGTGGGACAAGAGCCCAGCAAGTGGCATTGTTCCCTGTCTGAACCCTCCCCCACAAACAGCACCATAACTCAGCAAAGTGGATTGCCCTACCCTGGTGAATACTTAAGCCTCCACCCCTTACATCATAACAGATGTGCCAAGACAAAGAAATATGGCCCAAATGAAAGAATAGATCAAAACTCCAGAAAAACAAGTAAATGATGAGGAGATAGATAACCTATCAGATGAAGAGTTCAAAACACTGGTAATCAGGATGCTTACAGAAATGATTGAGTACAGTCACAAAATAGAGGAAGAAGTGAAGGCTATGCAAAGTGAAATAAAGAAAAATAAACAGGGAACCAACAGTGAAGGGAAGGAACCCAGGATTCAAATAAACAATTTATAACAGAAGGAAGAAATAAACATTCAACTGGAACAGAAGGAAGATATAAACATTCAACCAGAACAAGATGAAGAAAAAAGAATTTAAACAAATGAGAAGAGCTTTAGGAACCTCTGAGACAACTTTAAACACACCAACATTTGAATCATAGAGGTGTCAGAAGAAGAAAAGGAAGATCAAGATACTGAAAACTTATTTGAAAAAATAATGAAAGAAAACTTCTCCAATCTGGTGAAGGAAATAGACATACAAGTCCAGGAAGCTCAGAGAGTCCCAAACAAGTTGGACCCAAAGAGGGCCACACCAAGACACATCATAGTTAAAATGCCAAAGTTTAAAGATAAAGAGATAATCTTAAAAGCAGCAAGAGAAAAGGAGACTGTTACCTATGAAGGAGTTCCACAAAACTAGCAACTGATTTCTCAAAAGAAACCTTGCAGGCAAGAAGGGGCTGGAAAGAAGTATTCAAAGTCATGAAAAGCAAGGACCTACATCCAAGATTAGTCTATCCAGCAAAGCTATCATTTAGAATGGAAGGGCAGATAAAGTGGTTCCCAGATAAGGTGAAGTTAAAGCAGTTCATCATCACCAAGCCCTTATTATATGAAATATTAAAGGAACTTATCTAAAAAAAAAGAAGATAAAATCTATGAACAGTAAGATGACAGCAAGCACACAACTGTCAACAACAAAACCTAAAATAAATAAATAAATCAGCAAACAACTAGAACAGGAACAGAATCACAGAAATAGAGATCACTGGAGGGTTATCAGTGGGGAGGGGGAGGGGGATAATGGGGGAAAAGATATAGTGAATAAGAAACATAATTGGTAGGTACAAAATAGATGAGGGGCAGTTAAGATTGTACAGGAAATGGAGAAGCCAAAGAACTTATATGTGTGACTCATAGACATGAACTACAGGGGGAATGCTAGCTTAAATGGGGGAACTAGGTGGAGGGGGAAAAGGGGAGAAAAAATGGGGCAACTATAATAGCATAATCAATTAAATATACTTAAAAATCTACAAAAATATACAATGGAATACTACTCGGCCATAAGAAAAGATGAAATACGGCAATTTGAGACAACATGGACGGACCTTGAAAATATCATGCTAGGTGAAATAAGTCCATCAGAGAGCTAAGAACCATATGATTTCATTCACATATGGGATATAAACTTTAACTCATAGACACAGAAAATGTATTGTGGTTACCAGAGGGAAATGTTCTGGGGGAATAGTAAAGTGTAAAGCGGGGAAAATATATGGTGATGGATCATGACTTGACTTTAGGTGGTAAGCACACAACGCAACATACAGATCATGTAACATAGAAATGTACACTTGAAACCTATATAATCTTATTAATCAATGACACTCCTGATAAATTTAATTTCAAAAACTACAGCTAACATTATATTTAGTGGCAAGAAACTTGAAGCTTTTCTGCTAGGCTCAAGAAAAACTGCAGGATGTCCTTCCTCATCATTGTTTTTCAACATCATACTGGAAGTCCTGGCTAAGGCAATAAAACATGAAAAGGAAATATAAGGTCTATAGATTTGTAAGGAAGAAATCAAGCTGTCTTTGACCACAGACAACATGATTATTTACACAGAAAATACAAAAGAATTGAGTAAAGACTTTTTGGAACTAATAAGTTATTACAGAAACATTTCAGAACACAAGATTAATATACAAAAGCCATTGCTTTACCATATACTATCAATGCACAAGTAGAATTTGAAATAAATACATATTGCTATTTATGTTGGCACCAAAAATAAATATTAGATATAAATTTAACAAAATATGTTCAATATCTATACAATGAAAACTATAAAATTATGATGAAAGATATCAAAAAAGAAATAAATGACAAATTATTCTTTGTTCCCAGATAAGAAGACAATATTGTCAATATGTTGGTTTTCCCTAACTTGATCTATAGATTTATGCAAGCCCAATCAAAATCCCAATAATATATTCTAAAGTTGATATGAAGAGCAGAAGACCAATAACAGCCAACATATTATTAAAGGAGACCATTGGAGGACTGGCACTACCTGCCTTCAAGACTTACTATAAAGCTAGAGCAATCAAGACAGTGTGGTATTAGATAAATAATAGACAATAGATCAACAGAAGAGAATTGACTCACATAAATATAACGAATTGATCTTAGAGAAAGTAGCAAAGACAATACAATGGAGCAAATACAGTATTTTCAATAAATAATGCTGGCACAACTGAACATTCACATGCAAAAGATAAATCTAGACACTGAAGTTACATTTTCACAAAGATTAACTAAAAATGGATTATAAACCATCAAGTAAAATGCAAAACTATAAAATTTTTAGAAGATAACATAAGAGAAAATCTAGGTGAGCTTGGGTATGATGAAAATTTTGAAAGTAACACCAAAGGTACAATACATTAAAGAAATAATGGATAAGCTGGGCTTCATTTAAAATTAAAAACTTTTGCTGCTCAAAATTCAATGCCAAGAGAATAAGAAGGCAAACCACTGCCTGGGACAAAATATTTGCATAAAACATATCTGATTTAAAGAAAACTTATTTCAAAATATAGTTAGAACTCTTAAAACTCAATAATAAGAAAAAATATTGAGGTTGTGGAGAAAGGGAACACTAGTACACTGTTGGTGAAATTGCAGACTGCTGCAACCACTGTGGAAAACAGTGCGGAATTTACTCAAAAAACTAAAAATGGAACTGCCTTTCGATCCAGTGATCCCATTGCTGGGACTATACCCTAAGAATCCTGAAACTCCAATTCAAAAGAATCTATGCACCCCAATGTTCATAGCAGCACAATCTACAATAGCCCATTGCTGGAAACAGCCTAAGTGTCCATCAGTAAATGAGTGGATCAAAAAACCGTGGTACATTTACACAATGGAATACTACACAGCAGAAACAAAGAAGGTACTCCTACCCTTCGAGACAGAGTAGATGGAAGTGGAGAAAAATTATACAGGCAGTGAAAGACAAAAACTAAATGATATCACCCATAAGTGGAACCTAATCAATAACAACAACAATGAAATGAGCAAAACAGAGCCAGAGACTTGGAAATAAAGAACAAATGTGTGGCAGGATTCTTTTCACATGCATGATGAAACATGGCCCCAGGATTGATGCATATGAGCAAAACTCCATGTGAAAAAAACTACCCCCAAGTGGGCCAGCGTGATTCATGTCTGTGGAAAAGAATTCTCTGATGGGAATCTGGCTAAACATGCTTCTTAAAAATTTACTGCCTTGTTGAGTCTCTCCCTCTTGGAGTCAAGGGGCTTATGTTAATGGATGCCTGAAATTCTTTCCTGCTCAAATGTTTACCTTACTGAATTAACCTCCCGCTTATCTATCCCCTTTCCATATATCTTTACGACCTAGTTGAAGACCCCTGTTCTGAACATAGTTCATGAATAACCAATCCAATGCTAATGTGTCCTGAATTTCCTAATAAAAACCCAGCTGAGCTATGCTCGAGGCTTTTCCCAGACCATAAGGGAAGGGTCCGTGGCCCCGGACTTCCTTTTCCAAGCGTGTCTCTGTGTGACATTCATTCACGCGATCGGTTGCAGTCACCCACGGATTTCGCGGGACGAAATCTGTAGCACTAATGGACAGTGACCAGAGGGGAGGGGAATAGGGGGCGATGGGGGAAGAAGGGGAAGGGACAGCAAAGGAACATGAATAAAGGGTTCATGGACACAGACAATGCAGGAGGATTGACTGTGGGAGTAGGAATGGAAGGGTAGGGGTGAGCAATGGAGAAAAAGGCAGGGCAACTGTAACTGAACAACAATAAAATTTAAAAAATGGTTAAATAATTAAAAAACTCAATAGAAAATGGGAAAAAGAAATGAATAGACACTTCATTAAAGAAGATAAACAGATGGAAATAAAGCATAAGAAAAAATGTTCAATATCTTATGTCATTATTGAATCACAAATTAAAACAACAATGAGATACCACTACATACTTATTAATAGGGACCAAATTAAAAACTCTGACACCACCAAATGTTAGAGGGGATGTGGAGAAACAGGAACTCTCTTTCATTGGTGGTGGTAATGAAAGTTGATGCAGCCACTTTGCAAGACAGTTGGAAAATTCTTAAAAAACTAAATATACTCTTACCATACATCAAGTAACCATACTCCCTGGTATATAATTGAAGAGGTTGATAACATATACATGAAAAAACCCGCACATGATGGTTATAGCAGCTTTATTCATAATTTTCAAAACTTGGATACAACCAAGAAAGATATCTTTCAGTAAGTGAGTGAATAAATAAACCGTGGTACATATAGACAATAGAGTATCAATCAGTTCTAAAATAAAATGAGCTATCAAGCCATGTATAAATATGGAGCCAATCTGAAAAGGGTACACAGTATATGATTTCAACTATATGACCTTCTGGAAAAGGCCAAATTATGAAGACAATAAAATATCTGTGCTTCCATGGGTTGGGAGAAGGAGAGATGAATATGTGTAACACAGAGGATTTTTTAAGCCAGTGAAACTATTCTTTATGATAGCAATGATGGATACATGTAGTTATACATTTATACAAATCCATTGCAATGTACAACATTAATAGTGAACCTTAATGTAAAGTATGCATTTTGAGTGACAATGATGTTTCAATGTAAGATTGATTGTAACACATGTAACAGCATGGTGCAGGGCATTGATAGAGGTGGAGGTTGTGTGTGTGTGTATAAATTGGAGTATATGGGAACTCTCTGTACTGTCCATTCAATATTTCTGTGAATATAAATCACTATAAAATAAATTTCATTAATCTAATTTTTTTTAAAAAACACAAGTTTGGAAACATTTTTCACTCTAAAATTATGAAAAAGCATGAATGAATGCAATAGCATGGATGAATCTAGTAAGTATATTGTTGATTAAAAGAAGTGAAACACAAAACAGTACATTCTGTCTAATCCACTAATATATTGTTTTTACAGTAGAGAAATTTATTATGTTTTTAAAGATGCATACAAACTATAAAGAAAAGTAAGAAAGATTACCTAGAAGGGAGCAAGTATAATTTCCTTGATTGGGTCTTGGTTTATGATGGAGGTTTATGGAAGTTGGAAGTGCAAAGGATTAGGAGGGTGGCTTCACAATATTAGCTGTATAAAATTAATTATAGTTTTGATTATTTTATTTTTTGTATTTGTGTTATATTTATCAATTTTAAAAGGGCAAGACAAAAGAGAGAGAAGAAGAAAGTAGCATTATACCTCAGCAAACAAAGCCTCTTTTCTTCATCTACTCTGGAAGGCCATGTAATAGAGCAGAGTCTTCATAGGTTTTTGAGTCAGAATACCTGGTTCAAATTCTGTTTTCACCATTTTTTGTAACTATGATCTTGGAAAAGTTACTAAATGGATCTCAGCCCGCCCCTTCCTCTAGAGGGGAAAATTAAAAATATTGGCTCCATTTTATTAAAGTCATCAACAACCTTGTGTAGTTGCTACTTTACTTACATCCTGAGTACCATCTAACATTGAGACAATAATATCTATTTCGCAAAGCTGTTGTGAGGGTTGGAAGAAATAATGAAAGTAAAGTGATCAGCAGAGTGACCTATGCATGTGAGATGATCAGTAAGTGTCAAGTCCCTTGTCTGCTTCGTACCTTCATGGTTTTAAGGCTGCTGTTCACTGTGACTATAGTACTACCATACTGGCAGGAAACTTATGTTCTATATTTGATTTCAAAACAATGTGTTCTGCAAGCATCAGAATGTACGTGTGGAAGCAGGATGCTGCAGTATGTGGAAAGAAAAGACCCTGTCTTTTTCAGCAATGTCTGGTATAATTTGAAGTTCCTACTAGCCAGCCCTCATTCACTCTTACTTCTGAGTCTAGAGAAGGGCCCAAAAAGTTAAACTCCATGTTCACCAGGAGAAGAGAACCCCAAATATTTAACTAGAAAGAGCAAGATATGAATAAAAGAGTAAAGAATAGAAAACACCAAATTCCTACTGTATGGGGAAGGACTACTCCATTACACAGCATCAATGAGACCATGACAATCCTGTACTGAGATTTAATGGTAAACACAGCGTGGTCTCTGCCTTGAGGGAACTTGAGTCATGGTGGGCTTATGTACAAGGTAAACATGAGCATGTTTGCGCCTCTACCAAGGCATGCAGGTGAGTTAGCCTGGTACTTGATTATGTGGTATAAATTCAGCCACTGTTTTGAACACCATGAAAGGGGGTAAAAACAGGTATGAACACCAATAAAATATCCACTGTAGGGCAGACACTTTGCTGGGCTGTAACTATATTAATTCACTTGGTGTTCATGTTCCCCTGTTTTAAAAGTGAAGAAACTGAGCTCAGAAAATTAAGTCTGTAATTTTAATGACATGAAGTACTAGAACCAGTTTATACAGCCAGGAGTTAAGGTAAAGCCCATTTTCTCTCCATGTTAACTGCAGAGCTATTTATTAAGCTTTCTCCATAGAATGCCACATGTCAACATTTGCATAATATACCTTGTCTCACAAAATTTTAAGATTAAATGGTCTCATTTAGTCAAAAATTTACGTAAATAATTCTTCTCCCTATTGGATTCCTCACCACTTTAAACATTTCTACAACTAATTGTGACCTTCCATAGCAAAAGGTCACAATTTGTTATGGAAATTGGTCATGAAAAGTGCCTCTGGGCATTTTCATTTTACATATTTACTTGCCCCTCACAACTTTCATTCTCCCTCAGTGCATGAGTTCTCCATGGAACACAGCTGGAGAAATGCTCCTAAACTTCCACATGCCTGATTATCTGGGTCTCCCCAGCACAGAGAAAATCACAAGAGTGACATCTCTCCAGAAAGCCTGTAGAAGGGAGCTTCATAAATCCAGCTGGTTCTCCTGGTTGGGACATCAGCTCAACTGTGTGCTTAATGACATTGCTGGGAAAATGCAGGCTTCCCAACACCATCTGATTTAAGATTATACCTGAAGGACAATAGATTGAGAAACAAACTGAATCTTAAATATATAAATTAAAAAATGGCATCTTGGTGGCCTTTTTAGTACAAGGGTTCTGAAACCTGCATGCCTACCAAAATCACCTGCAGAGCCTTTTAAATGGCTAGACTTTAGAGTGCAACTCCACCTCTGGGGGCTCTGATGCACATCCATTTGTTTTGTTTTCATATTCTAAGGGTCTAGACCACAGAGCTATCACCCTCTAATGGAGTAACTCTACTGATAGCAAAGACAGAAAATAAAAAGCACTGCCTTGGTGTTTTTTATTTAAATGTAAAGAAATTGGAAATACCCTAATGTGTAAGGATAAAGAAGGTCTTGAGTCAAATATGACACATCCTTACAACCACTTGGCTCATTAAAATTCATGTGATGAAAGGAATTTAGACACTCAGCCATCCCTGCTCAGTGGCTCACCCCACAGCTCTCAAATCCAGATGGCTTTCCAATTTTATGGGACACTACTCTGACCCACTTGCTTAGCCAAAGTCACAGATAAGTGTCCCTTCTTCTTTTTGGCGCATATAGAAAACTCGGGACCTTATCATAGTCACTAGAGACCTATAGGCAACTCGGAGAGAGAGATTAGGACAGGTGTCTGGGCCCTCTCATTCCTCCATCTCTTCTTTTCATCATCCAAGTTCCCTAAAGAGCTTCTTTTCTTACACCCTGTTCAGTTGTTTCCTCTGCTCTTGGACATATGTCAAAACTCAAAGATGAAATTCCCCAGTTCTTCGTCTTTTTGCAGATTTTTATCTTTTAGAAATCCCATTATCTCTCTATAAAGCTTTACTCTTAAAATCACTGAGTTCTCAAGAAAGTAAGCATTGAGACCTTTCAGGAGCAATGGTCTTTTCCTCTCACTGTTCCCCTGCGCCATGAGCTTCAGGACTCCACCTTGACTCTAGACAACTGTTAGGAAACATGATGTGAAAAGGAGAATTAAAAGACCATCTTTCTATTTGCACAATATTAGGTCTATTGCAATTAAAAAGGACAGTCATTTTGTAAATGGTAGTTTTGCCAACGTTGCCATTTCCCCACATTACCAGAAACCTCCTTCGTTTCTTTTTCCCATCACTTGGGCTGCACTGGTTTATGGATTTTCGTGGGCCTGTGGTTGATGGTACTGTGTTTCCTAGCAGGGCTAAAGACTTGGTCTCACTCTGTAATTCAGGCCACAAGGAGGGGACCAGCCAAAGCTGGGACGGAGGCCCATGTGCCACAACCATTTACTACACAGGCAACAGTGGATCACCCAGTTCCTGAGGGCAGGAGCAGAATCCCAGCTCATGTCATGTCCCAGCCTCTGAGAACACAAAATGAATACCCACAGCAAGGATCCTTAAATCTACTCTCAATGTCTGCTTCTGGCTCAAAGGATCTAATTTTTTGTTCTCAAACACTCACTTCCTTTTCCTTACTAGGCTATTTTCATTGTGTCCCTCTTCATCTGTCCACCAGCTCCAATACTTATGCAAAACTTCACTATCATGAAATATACTTAGACTGATAAAAATCATTACACTTTATAGCTGGGTTGTATTTCAAAGGAATAACAAAAGCAATTCCTTCATTTTGTCAGCAACATCCAGAAAAGTTATGACTTATCCAGGGTTGTACAGCAAGGCAACAGCAGTACAGACCCAGAATCAAGTCTAATATTGTGTTTCTCAGTCTTCCTATAGCGTACTTGTACAAGACAATTGTATTTCAATATTAACCAATGCACAGAATGTCAAATCTGTGCACACATACACACAGACACATATACTTTGTTCTCTAGAGCCATACATGCATGCTTTTGATTATCTCCCTTAAAAAATATTGCTTGTCTTGCATATCCTCCACAACTGCATTAGTTTATAGAACTAAAAGTTGAGTCTGCAGCTACATTTTTAAAGCCCTCCTTTTTAGAAGCGATGCACATTTTGAAGCAAGCCTCCACATATGTGAAAAATGTCATGATTTATATCATGTGGTGCCTTTGGGCATTTTGTCAAATCATTTCCATTTTTCTACTTTGGGTCCTAATGATCCTAGACACTCACTATGCAAAAGGGAAATGTGCTGCCTTCCCTCCTTCCCTTGAAATTCTCACCGCGGAAAGTATGAAAGGGCATACAGGTTTGGTGCACTCTGCTAAGATGTGCCATGGTCATCCTTGTCCTCAATTCACATTTGTGACTCTGTTCTTGCTATTGCCTGAATGTACATAAGTGCCTGATAGTCTACAGCCTGGCTTTTCTCCTTTAGAACAATCTCTGTTCTTTATACCCAACTGCCAACTTAGTGCTTTCATTTTGCTATTCCCACTGCTACTTTGCTATATGTGTATTTGTCTTGGGATTCAAACTACTAGCTGTAAATAGAATACATGCATTCAGCATTTTTCCCCATGGAAACAATAGCAGAACCCCTTGCAGTCTCATGCAACACTTCCATTTTAAAAGGTCTCCTCTAGGTATCAAAGGGAATGGTACACTTACTAGGACCAATCTGGTGACAAGAGCAATAGGCGCAGTCTTCCTTTAATTTTAAAATATTCTTGCTCTGTTGGCATATTCTATACCTCTTTAAGCAGGGACAAAAATCAACTCAAACCCTTCCCAGGATGCAGCAGGTCTCTGGAGGATAGCGAAGCCAGGAGGACCTTGTTTACAAATTTTCATTACCCAGGCATAGGCTCAGAACTTCTGCTAATTACCAGTCCTGGGTTTGGTGAGGGTTCTAGGACTTACTTTCAGTTAAATGGGCTGGCTGTCCCTCAAACTGAGAAGACTTCTTTAAGATTGATTACAATGTCCACAAAGTAGTTCCCTTAATAAAAAAAAAATGTTTCTATTCTCTTGGGAGAATGAAAGTATCAACAATTAAATGAAATATTTCAGGAATGGGACTGTTCAAAATTTATTTTCTTTCCAAAATCACAGAAAATTACTTACTAGGAAAATAATAAAATATGCCAATGTGATGAAATTGGAGAATATGTTCTCAATGGTAAAATCGAGAGGCTAAACCAAAATACCTGGGTAGAAATGAGGGGGTCTTTGCTAACCTTGAGGCTAGGACATTCGATGATACTTGCTTATGCTTCCTCTTAGATTCTGCTCAATGTTGATTCCACAAGACATGATTCCAGGGTCCTGGAAGGCCTTGCTGGCAAGGGAACAATGCAGGAATTCTCTACCAGCCTTTGAGAAAAGCCTGAAATTTTAGTCTTAGAGATTAATTTTTACTTTAAAGATACGTGTTCTGATAACACACAAATGACCCCAAGAGGAGATAATATTCTGAGGTACTATCATTTGTTTATGCCTCTGAATGAAGGGCTTGTCAAAACCTTACTTGGGAGAAGATTTAGATGGGGTCGAAGGAGTGCCAAAGAGGGAGGATTTAGATCACGTTGGTTTAAGAAGGTGGGAAAGGTTCTGGTATAAGTGGAGACAAGAGGCAGAAGAGGAAAGTTAAAACTAGCATTTTAATTCTGAGCCAGCTCAGCCCTGTTTGCTATGTCTAGAACTGGGGAGTTCCCTATCAGTGGAAGTGTTCTAGAATAGGCTGAACAAGCACCTGGCTGGTATGAATGCCATAAACAGGATTTAAAAATCACTTGCAGGTTTGGTCTCTGTTCATGTACTCATTAGTTTAACAAGCACATACTACGTACCTTCTACCAGATTCTGTGATATCATGTAGATGTCTTCAAATAGCTCACTATGTCAATACGGAAATCCCACCAACTCTGTACACTACCCTAATATCTCTTCATGAAGTCTGCAGAATGTAATAACATTTTTACTTGGCAAAAATGTTTAATAAGGGCTCTGCCCAAAGTGTTTGAAAAAAGCCAGTTCAGTGATGCACGATGCTTCTAACCCTGCCATGGCTTCTGAGACAGCCATGTATAAAAACTTCCTAAGCAGAGAACCACAGGACTCTCTGTAACAGGATCTGATGACAAATTTTTTATCTTAGATGTTCAAAGCATCCTCCCAAACAGGATTCCAAAGAGCTGTTTCTTAAGAACTATTTTAATAAATAATTTGCAGAACAGAAAAGACAAATATTCACTACAAATAATTGGCTTTTAAAAAGTAACTGATTCAAGAGAAAGGTCAAAGTAAAATCTATCCTCTTTCATTTTTGTTCACAACACAATTGAGGGGCTTCTAAATAACCAGTGTTCTCTGCCTGCTAGAGCCCATCCACAGGGAGCAGGGCTGTGAGCTCAACTCAAGCTCGAAAGACAGTGGAGGTTTTATCTGAGTTAAACCAATGAATTGTACTTTATTGTCTTTTTCTTCTCTTTAAGAATCTTCCCATTTCCCATCCCAGTGTTTGAGGTCAGAAATATCTGTATCGTCCTCTCTGTGGGATCTGAATCTGACAATATGAGTAACACAGCCTTGATCAGCTTCTCAATTGACAGGCCATTAGTGTTTAACATATCTGCCAATGAAACCAAAAAGATGCACACATTTTGGAAGCAAATCAATTTGTTCAAAACTAAATATCACATGACTATGATATAAGAATGTTGGTAGTAGAAGCATAATAAAAGTGAAACAGAAATTCACCTTGACACTAATTCTGATAAAATATAGGACTCCCAGTAATAACATTGTGCCTTACAAAGCATTTTCACAAAATTATTTAATTTAATCCTCAAGAAATAAATAGCAAGTAGATATATTACCTCTATTTTAAATATGAGCAAACCGAGAGTCAGAAAGTTTAAATTTCTGTAAGAGAGTTTAGGTAAAACACCTAAGATTTGAACCAAGGTCCTAGAATTCTAACATTAGCATCTAAAGTATTGAGGTTTTGACATAATTAAAGGCTTTTAGTTATGGGAATATAGCAAATCCTTTATTTATTCTATAACAAAATCAATCTATACATTAACAAATGTTAACATAGGGCTGACAAATATAGGATTCAAAGCAAGCTCATAAGTGGTCGCCACCTGCAAAGGAAACAAGTTATACCCCAGGGAAAATATAATCCATAATTAAGTGAAATCTGAGATTAAAAACATCAGTGATAATTTCAGTAGTTAGGAAAGGATGAAAAATTAGGCTGGACTTGATAAGGAATTTGCTAAAAAGCTTCAAAGGAAAGATAGAGTGAATATGTATAGAAGAGCTGGTAAATGATACCAGAAGTCAAGTGAACTCCCACAATTTTGTATAGTTCCAGGAGATCAGCCTATAAGGCAGTAGAGATTGTGTCCCAGATGGAGACTGATAAGCAAGTGCCAGAAATATGTAAACTGGCATTTGAAACAAGGCTGTGGTTGTAGAAACATGCTCAGGGACTTAAAGCGGAAAAGCAAAAGTGGTGGCCTGCCAGGGTTAAGGGAAGATTGTGATCTCATGGACACCTAGAATAATACAAGCCCAGATGCTCAATCTACAGCAGCCACTCTTGGTCTAGTACCTGCTGGCTCTGAACCTCCTGATATAATGTGCTTGCCCAAGTTTGGCTCAAAAACTACAGGTGAGATGAAGCGACTCTCAGTGCCAACAGCTGAGCGTGACTTTGGCTAACTGACGGATAACTGCGAAAACTATGGACAACAAATAAAGTCACCAACTGTGGCAAATATAGCATTTACATATAACCCAGCAGATAGTCTTTATTTTCTACAAGAATTGATGAAAGGGCTATAATGGATCAGAATCAATAATAATAGTTACGATTCTAAGATCCTTGAGCAAGTCCAATAATCTTTACTAAGGAGTTTTAGAACCACTGTCTTACCCCATTCTGTCTGATGCAGAGATCAAATTCTTAATCATTATACAACAAAGGCATCCTTTTAATGAAATAATAACTTGTAAATGGCAAGGGATTCGGGAGGAATTTCACTGTGCATTTTTGAAATAAGCAAACCACCATACCATTTGTGTTCTAACGGGGAACATCAAGTTAGAAAAATCCAGAGAGTAAATGGGAATTTTTCAAATTACCTGATGCTAATGTTTGTATTTCTCTAAGTGAAGGAAGGAGAACCCTTTCTTGAAAGTGTGCCTTGTCCCCTAATGTCACAATTCTGTTCAACTACCATTGTAAATGTCAAGGAACTCATGAACAGAGTTCTTATCCCATCCCCCTTATAGATAAATAAGCTGAGATAGAGGACAATGCCTTACTTTCCACCTTGTTTAGGAAGTGGACTCTTTCTTCACTCCCCACCCCAGCCCCAAGACCTTGTCTCAACCATAAGTCCATGGAATTTTTAGTAAGAACGTGAAAGCCTAAATTAACTTTTATGCAGACTTCTTTCTAAAACATGTTTCTCAACCTGGCATTTGCAGCACAGAAACAAAACAATTCATTTTGACAAGTTGCACTAAACTAAGGTCTGAACCATACTGTGAGAGCCTCTCTGTGGATCCCATAAAATACTAGGAAATATGCATTTGACATCTGGTTTGCTAGATTCCTGCTGAGCAATGGAGGCTTGGGTGTGAGGCTGTCATGGACTGGCAGATTGGCTGTGCATATAACTGTGCACAAATCCACACAAAGGGGTCATGTGCAGGCATTAATTGGGAATGTTCCAAAAAAATCTTCAAGAGGCCTGTGAGGAGCAATTGAAAAATTTATTTCTTGTGAAAAATGGGCAGTGGTAACTTAGGGATGTAATGCCTGACATACACCTCTAAGAAATATAGACCATAAGGTGTACATTGTCAAATGCAATTTGAATACCAAGATACTTTAAAGCATCTTGAAGAGAAAGGTTAGAAATGATTAGGACTTGGTAATTGTTAGCAAGATAGCAAAGGTACATTTGTTAGAGTTTCCCTGAGTTGGATGAATAGCTAGCTAGATCACTATACAGTATTTTAAACTTTTCACATAAGCCTCATGGATAGCGACAAAACACATAAAACATAGAGACTAGCTACCATATTAATACTTAAAAGGTCTGTTGGCATAGAGACTGTTAAATAATGCACCCATTTGAATTTTATACCTTGTTTAATAAATATATATATATTTTTATTTTATTGTCATTCGAGTATAGTCTGCATTTCCCCCCCACCTCCACCCCCTGATTACACACCATCATAGATTTGTCAATGTGTCCTTTATAGTAGTTCATGAAAATAATTTCCCAGTTCTCCCCCATTATCCCCTCCCACCTCCCCTCAGGTTACTGTCAGATTGTTCTTAATTTTAATGTCTCTGGTTGTATTTTGCTTGCTTGTTTATTTTGTTGGGTAGGTTCCACTTAAAGGAGAGATCACATATTTGTCTTTCACAGCATGGCTTTCTTCACTTAGAATAATGCTTTCCATTTCCGTCCATACTGTCACAAAAAGTAGGAGCTCCTTTTTTCTTTCAGCTGCATTGAATACAATTGTGTAAATGCACCACAGTTTTTTGATCCACTCATTTACTGATGGGCACATAGGTTGCTTCCAGCACTTGGCTATTGCAAATTGTGATGCTATGAATATTGGGGTGCACAGGTTCTTATGGACTGGTGTTTCAGGGTTCCTAAGATATAATCCCAGCAGTGGAATTGCTGGGTCAAAAGACAGTTCATTTTCAGTTTTCTGAAGAAATTCCCTTATGTGTTTTATTGATTCACGAATGTTGTAAAATCCTTGCATCCCTTGGATGAATCCCAACTGATCATTGTGTATGATCTTTCTAATATATTGCTAGATGTGGTTTCCCAACATTTTGTGAGGATATCAGTATCTATGCTCATCAGTGATATTGACCTGAAGTTTTCTTTCTTTGTTATGCCTTTATCTGGTTTTGGAATTAGGATGATGCTGGCTTCATAAAAAGAGTTCGGGAGTCTTCCATGTTCTCAGATTTTTGGAAGAGTCTGTGAAGAATAGGGGTTAGCTCATCCTTAAATGCTTTGTAAAATTCTCCTGTGAATTTGTCCAGTCCAGGACTTTTGTGTTACTGGAGGGTTTTTGTTGTTGTTGTTTGCTTTGTTTTTGTTTTATTACTTCTTCAATTCTGTCAGCCTTTATTGGTCTATTCAGGCTTTCTGCTTCTTTTCATTCAGTTTTGGAAGATTACATTTTTCTAGAAATTTGTCCATTTCTCCTAGGTTTTTAAATTTTTTTGCATATAGATCTTCGTAGGAATTTCTTACAAGCTTTGTATTTCTGCGGTATCAGCTGTAATCTCTCCTCTTTCATTTTTTATTGTGTTTACTTGCGTCTTCTCTCTTTTTTTCTTGATGAGTCTGTTTAAAGGCTTGTCAATTTTGTTCATCTTTTCAAAGACCCAGCTCCTGGATTTATTGATCCTTAGAACTGTGCTTTTAGTCTCTATATCATTTAATTCTGCTCTGATCAAGGTTATTTCCTTCCTTTTACTTGCCCCGGGCTGTCTTGGTTGTTGGTACTCCAGTTCTTGTAGGTGTAGGGTTAGGTTGTTTATTTGAAATGTTATAACTTTTTTAGGTAGGCCTGTATTGCTATGAACTTCCTCTCAGGACTGCCTTTACTGTGTACCATAAATTTTGGATTGTTGTGAGTTCATTTTTATTTGTTTCCAGAGATTTTTGATTTCTTCCTTGATCTCATTCTTGACCCATTCATTGTTTAATAGCATGCTATTCAATCTCCATGAGTTTGACTGTTTCTGAGTTTTATGAGTTGGTTTCTAGTTTCAGTCCCTTGTGGTCAGAGAAAATGCTTGATATGATTTTAATTTTTTTAACTTCTTGAGGCTTGTTTTGTGTCCTATCATGTGGTCCAATTATTTACAATAATACTGTAACAACAATCATATGACAAAATCTTTGAAAATGTTCCATGTGCATTTGAAAAGAATGCGTATTTAGCTTCTTTGGGATGAAAGGTTTTATATATGTATCAGTTAAGTCCATTTGATCTAGTGCATTGTTCAATGCCACAATATCTTTGTTGATATTTTGTTTGGAAGATCTATCCATTTTTGACAGTGAGGTGTTAAAATCCCCTACTATAACTATTTTTCTGTCAATATCTTTCTTGAAGTCTTCTAAGATTGTCCTTATATATTTGGGTGCTCCTATGTTGGGTGCATATATATTTACAATGTTTATGTATTCTTGATTAATTCTTCCCTTGAGTATTATGAAGTGACCTTCTGGGTCTCTTTTCTTGGCCCTTATTTTGAATTCTGTTTTGTCTGATATGAGTATTGCCACTCTGGCTTTTTTTCCCTGTCCATTTGCTTGGAATATTTGTTTCCCGCCCTTCACTTTCAGTCTGTGTAGGTCTTTTGTTCTGAGGTGGGTCACTTCTAGGCAGTATATGTGTGGGTCATGATTTCTTATAGCTTCAGTTATTCTATGTCTTTTGATTGGGGCATTTAATCCATTTATGTTTAAGATTATTATTGATAGGTACTTATTCATTGACATTTTACTTTCTTTGTACTTGTGCTTCTCTCTCTCTCCCTCTTTTTCTTCCTTTTATTAGCAGACTCTTTACCATTTCTTGAAAAGCTGGTTTGGAGGACATGCATTCTTTCAGCTTCTTTTGTGTAGGAAACTCCTTATATCACCTTCCATTTTAATCGAGAGACTTGCTGCATAGAGTAGTCTCGATTGCAGGACTTTGTTTTTCATTACTTGGAATATTTTTTGCCAATCCCTTCTGGCTTGCAGAGTTTCCATTGAGAAGTTAGCTGATAGTCTTATCAGGGTTCCCTTCTATGCTACTTCCTGTTTGTCCCTTACTGCCTTTAAGATTCTTTATCTTGGAATTTTGCCATTTTAATTATGATGTGTTTTGAAGTGTGCCTTTTTGTGTTCCTGTTGATTGGGACTCTCTGTATTTCTAGATTTGTGTGAGTTTTTATCTCATCAAATTAGGGAAGTTTTCCATTATTAGTTTTTCAAACAGGTTTTCTGTCCCTTGCTTTTCTTTTTCTCCTTCTGATATCCCTGTTATATGGATATCATTCAGTTTCATATTGTCTTGCAATCCCTTACCACCTCCTCATTCTTTCTGAGTCTCTTTTCCTTTTCTGGATCTTTCTGAGTGTTTTTTTCTACTTTGTCTTTCAGATCACTGATTTGATCCTCTGCTTCATTAAGCCTGCTTTTGATTCCTTCTACTGTGTTTTTCAATTCAGAAATTGTATTCTTCATTTGTTCTTGGTGCTTGTTGATAGTTTCTTTTTCCTTTTTCATGTTGATAATAGTTTTCAGTGAGTTCATTGTAGTTTCCCTTTAGTTTTTGGTAATTCTCAGTTAACTCATGGAGCTACCTTATAACCATTGCTTTGAACTCAGTATCTGATAGTTTACTTGCCTGTATTTCATTTAGCATTCTTTCTGAGGCTTCCTCCTTTCCTTTTGTTTATTTTTTTTCTTTGTATTCACATTGTTTGTGAGACTTTTCTTGTTAGCCTCTACTTCTTAAATTGATCTATTCTGACTCCCTGGGTTTGCGGTGTGTACTTCTATGGTAGGAGACCTGTGAGACTCAGTGGTACAGTCTCCTGGATCTCCTAAATTTGAGGCTCTTGGGCTATCATTTATGTTGGCACTCTGGATGTATTTGGGTCTGATTGTTGCTGGGTCTTTCTTTGGCAGGTCCTTCCCTCCAGCTGGTTAACTGAGGGTCACTCTGCTTGCCACATCTTGTATGCTGTTGTGAAGGTGTGAGCAGGTTTTGTCAAAAATGGTTCTGTCTGTCGGAGGTTATGAGATTTCTCTCTTGCTATTGTTCAGTTGTTAGTTCTGGATACTTTCTCCACTATTTAGTTGTAATTCCAGACTCGCCTTTGGTGGAGGTTAGTGTGGCTTTCACTCGTTTCTCCACCATCTTCCTTTATTATCTGTTGGTGGTTCCTTTGTTGGTGGGTTCTCAGGTTCTCTCTTCCAGAAGTATATTGGTGTTCACAGCTCTCACCTACTGGTTTATGTGATCAGTTGGAGGGGGAAGGCAAAATGGATTAAGACAGCAAGAGTGTATTCTATGGGATTTAAAGTACCAACCCATAGAGAAGAGATAAGAGTTCTTTTGGATAAGTACAGTGTTAACCGTGATATTGCACCCAAATAGCCACTTTTTAGGAAAGGTGGAAAAGAGATAAGACTCTTGTTAGAGAGGGGAAGGATTATTAATTGAGTCCAGAAAACAGAACTTGTGGGAGGACAGATTATGAGAAATAGTGAAGATAAAGAACAGAATATAGGCATAGTGTGAGAGAGAATGGAGTTAACCACAACAGTAACAAAGTTCCGGAAGATAGTGAAATGCACTGAGATCTGGGAAGGGTGTTGTGTAGTATTTTCAATTGTATGAAACAACAATTATTTACAGTAATACTGGAACAGGAATCATATGACAGAATCTATGCGATCTAAATAACAAGAATAGGAAGTACATGACCTAGAGCAGTGTGCTATTGGACCACAAGAAAAGTGAAAGAAGGAAAATTAAAACACACTATGAAAGAGAGAACTAGGAAAACCATTCAAATAATGAAATTAAACAAATAAAATGAAGAAAACTAAATAGAAAGTATAGAAGTTAAAAAATACTAATAAAAGAAGTAAAAATAATGAATAAATAATAATAGTAATACAAATAAACAATAACCTGCAAGTTTTCTAGAATAGCAACGTGAAATTTGTCTGTTTCTCAGTTTTGGGGATGAGCCTTGTCCTCTTTGGGTCTGACTCTGGTCCTTTCACAGCTCCTGGTTTTATTGTCTCACTTGGGGGCAGGGGGGAAGAAAAAAAAAGGCCTCCTGCTGATTTTAAACTGGCCAAGTGAGTTCTGCTCGTCTTCCTGGGTGCAGCAGGCTGAGGTAGGTTGAGCATCACTTTTCTCCCTTCCTATGGTTTTGTGAGGTTGGGGACCAGGTCTGGGCAACGGATCTTCATAGTTGCCCAGCCTCCAGCCCAGTCCCTCCATTCATTGCTTGGCCCCACCGCCTATCTGCACCAGGCTGATGCCTTCAATCCACTTGTTGTGCTGTCCTTTAGGTGCACTAATTAGGAGCAACTCACACACCACCTTCTCGCTCTTTGCTGTCCTAGGTGCTAGGCACTCTCAAAGTCTCTTCAGGGTAGTTTGTCTTTGAACTACCCCCACTGAGTTAGTCTTTCTGGGTACTTCTGAATCCCTGAGCCCTGCTGCTCTCCTCTGTAGGGAACGCCTCCTCTTTCCTCTTAGTGAGCAAGGCCTGGCCACGTGGGAGCAAATGTGCAGCTGCTGTGGTGGCAGGGTCAGTGCGGGGGTGAGGCAGGGGCATGGCTGCTGTGGCAGCGGGGGTGTCCACTGCAGAAGAGTTGCCTGAACAGCCACTGAGAGCCTTTTTTGAACAAAAGCCTCCTGATCAAGCCTGCCACTACTAAGAAGTGCCTGGCCTCTCACACAGCCCAACTTTCCAACAAGACTGGGGACTATCCAGATCAGGGTCCATCATGGCCCAACTCTTCCCCCTTTTCCAGGCATCAATTGGCTCCCCAATTTCTCTGTTAATGACCCAGCTGGGTGTCCACATTCTCAGCAGTTGAACACCACCCCTTTTTCATCTCCCAATTTGTCTTTATTCCCCGCAGTGACTTCAAGCATCCAGGTCCATCCTGGTGTCACTCTACCCTCCCTGTTTGTAAGGTGAGGGAGCTGTTGATTTGGCTCTGTTCCAAGGATCCTGTGGCAGGCCCAGCAGGTGACAGGCCTGGGGCTGCAGCAATCCTGGTCCCCACACTGGTCCCAGGGAACTTACAGTCCCAAAGCAATCTCCTTACTTTCTGTTTTTCAATGTCCTCTACAATTTTGGCCTCCAACCTTCATATATGCTTGGATACCATTGGCTGTTCACTCTGTTCCTCAGAAGATCAGCTAGGTGTTTCATCTGTGCACAGGGGGAAGTGGGCTCTGCTTCCACCTACGTTGCTGCCATCTTCCTATCTAATATATATTATTGTCCTGAGCAGCATGGCCTAGTAATAAAGCACACAGACTTTAAAGTTAGACTACCAGGAATCAAAGTTGAAATCTACCACTTTCTAATAGGAGCTTTAGGTGGTTACTTAAACTCCTTGTTATTTCTTCATAATATATTCTTCACAGTATGTTTGTGAGTTTTGAAGGAGCTAAAGAAGGAGTTTAGTAGCCTCCCTACCTGAAGCTCTCCCTGGATGGTTTGAGCTTCATTACAGTATGGCAGTGAGGTTCCAAAAGTCAGTCCTCCAAGAGAAAGGTAGAGGGACTGCCATTATCTTCAGGCTTTAGTCTGGAAAGTAGCACAATATTACTTATGTTGTATTCAATTTGGCAAAGCAGTCACAGAATCCACTCAGGTTTAAGGAAAAGAACATAAACCTGCTTCTCAGTGGGAGCTCTGTCAAAGAATATGTGGCCATCTTTAATTCACCAAATTGGGTTGGAGAAACCTTTCCAAATTTGGTGAAATCTATGGGCCCTCTTTTATAAATGAACACGTGCAGAAGCACCAGGCAAGATATTGGCTCAATGTTATATGAAACACTAAAGATAACAGTGGCTTAAACAAAGTAGAAAGTTTAAACTTCTCTTACAGAAAATTCCAGAATGGCAGGGGTAACACTTCTGCCACACATTGTCTTCCTTTCTATTTAATGTTCTGTCAACTCCTGGAATGTTAGCCTTCTGGGCCAAAACTGGTTCAACATCATCATGTTTATGATACAACCTGAGGAAAGAAAGAGGAAATAAAGAAAATAGTGCAGGACAGGAACAGACAAAGAAGTTTCCCTTATCATTTTTGCTCACACTTTTAGCTCTCTGGTCACACAGAACCTAGTCACTTTGTCACAGTCCACTGCAAAGAAGAATGGAAAATATATGAGTTGCCATGTCACCAAATAAAACTGTATACTCTATTAATAATGAATAAAATAGAATACACATCAATTAGTATCCCCTTCTATAGTAAATAAGAACAAACATGTAAATGCAATTTTATATCCTTTATAGAAACCCTAAGCATTCATCCTGGGACCTTAGCCAAGGATTTCAGGCTAAGATCTAACTTGTTTAAAGTTTTAAAAGATAGCATTTTAGAGTTAGAAGTATATTTTTAAATTACCTAATTCTATGCTCTAATGTTAACAACAGAACAGAGAAACCCAGAGAAGGTATTTTTTGCCCAAGGTCACATACCTAATTACCAGGACTATCCTACTTCTCCTCAGGTGCTCTTTCCACTACATTAATGCAATGACTCACTCTCTATTTACCAACTAAATAAGTGTAATAAAATGGTCACAAATAGCTATGAAGAAGAGCTTAATTTCTTTGGAAATATAAAACCATTTATTCTGTCTTGTATTCATTCAGAAAATATATGCTCAGCACTGTACCACATACTGAAAATATTGGATAAATCATAGCAAAAAAACCCACAAAAATCTTGCCTTTAGGGTGCTCACAGTCTAATTTTGGAGAAAATGGGTACTCATAAGACTAGAGAAAAGTGTTCCACTGGAAGAGCAAGAAATATTACAGAAACACAGGAAAGAGGATGGCATATTGAGTAAGTCAAGACAAGCATTACAAAAAGGGTAATACTTGATCAGAATTGCCATGGAAGGAAAGAATAAGAAGAGGGTTGCAGCAGAAGAAAAATGATCAAAAGGAAATGAAAAGTTCATGGTGTGGTTGGTATTTCCTCATTCTCACTAAGCAAGAAATAATCACTTAAATGAAGGCAATGACAGAGGGGACAGAGAAGGTGTATTCAGGAAAACTTATGAACTGTAAGTTGTAAGAATCAGCAAGGAAAGAATTCTGGGGTATGAGGAAAAATTAGAAACTAGGGTATCTCCTTTATTACTGGATTTCACAATTGAGTAGGTGGCAGTACCACTCAATAAGGGAATGAACAAAAGAGGGACTCCATGTTTATGTGAGTTGTCTTTTTATTTTATTGATGGTTTTCTTTGCAATGCAAAAACTTTTTAGTTTGATGTAGTCCTGTTTTTTTTTTCTTTTTTCCCTTGCCTGAGGAGATACATCAGAAAAAAGAAATTACTACAAGAAATGTCCAAGATTTTGCTGCCTATGTTTTCTTCTAGGATTTTTATGGTTTCAAGTCTAACATTTAAGTTGTTGATCCATTTTGAATTTATTCTTGTGTGTGGTCTAAGAAGGTGGTCTAGTTTCATTTTTATTCATGTATCTGTCCAGTTTACCCAACACCATTTATTGAATCAACTATCTTTAGCTCATTTATATGCTTGCTTCCTCTGTCAAATACTAATTGACTATAAAGGTGTGGGTTTATTTCTGGACTCTCTATTCTGTTCCATTCATCTATGTGTCTGTTTTGATTATTAAGGCTTTATGATATAGTGTGATATTAGGTATCATGACTCCAGCAACTCTGTTCTTCTTTTTCAGGATTGCTGTTGCTATGCAGGGACTTTTTGGTTCCATACAAATTTTTGAAATATTTGGAGCATCCAAGATGGCAGAGGGGCAAGTGGAGGTTACACTAACCTCCTCCCAGGACCAATCTGAAATTACAACTAAATTGTGGAGAAATCATCTGGAACAAACAGCTGAACAATAGTAAGAAAGACCTTATAACTATGGACAGACAGAAGAATCAGCTTCAGCACAACATCACTGGTTGGGAGTGAAGTGGAGACACAAGAGGGCTGGCTGGGTACTCACAGGTGGCAGCTGAAATGCCAGAGGGATATTTAAGCAGTCAGTTGGCTCCCATGAGAAGTGTGAGGTCTAAACCCCAAGCTTCGCTCCCCAACCTAGAAGACCAGAGCCTGAAAAGTACACAGATAACATCCAGCTGCAGAAAATGTCAGGGTTTCTCTTTGCTAGAGATGGATGGCTAGAGGCACAAAGAACCATTTAAAAGACCAATGCATAAATTTTCATTTGAAGCCACTTACCCTGGGTTCCAGCAAAGGATGGGTGGCACAGAGCAGACTAGAGACCCTTGAGGAGAGACTGGGGATGGAGGTTTTGGAAAGAGAACTGAGAGAGCAGTCACCAGGATCCTGATGCTGAGTTATCCCCCATACTGTAGCAGCCATCTTGCTCAGGCAGAGAACTTGCCAGCCCTGGGGCAGCTCCCTGAGTGGAAGAAATAGCCCTATCCCCAGGAGGAACTCTGCCCCACCCTATGGAGCTTCAGCCTGATTGCTGAGTGCTGAGTGACTAGATTAACAACTGAAGGAGTCAGCCACAGACAGTAGATCCCTGGTAGTCTCAAACAGCCTGCCTAAGGCCAGATGGGATCACATCTGACATCACTACAGGAGGATCAGAAAGAAAAGACTGGTAAATACTAGATGCTACTGAGATGAAATCCACCATGATCTTCTTCATGATTTCTGATATTTTCTTTCCTGCATAGCTTTTTAACATTTATTTCTTGCCCAGCAAGTTTGTACATATTAAGTCACTAGATTTTACACTACAGTTTATTTCAATTCACATATTTTGTCCTTCCCCACACTTATTTCATTTTACCTTCTTCTTTACTCTTGGTATTTCCATTTTTAATTTTGTTTTCTCTCTTGCGACAACTTGTTTTCATTCCATGTTCTTAACTTTTCCCCATCCAGGCTCTCAAAAACAATTTTCTTGTCAATTGTCATCCCACATTCTTTTTCCCACTCTTAAAATACCTGCATTCTCTCTGCATCTTTAGCACTCTTTGTTCACTAGTTGTGGCTAAGGTAGCTGTTGTTGCCTTTTTTCAATTTTATCTCTAGATCCTCACTATTTTTATATTTCAAATCTCAAATTTTACCGATCCACTCTCCAACTCTTTTTCTTGTCTCAAATTTTAATTTTGCCCTGTCTTAGCCTGCATTTTTCTTTCTTTCTTCTTTTTCTGTTTTATCCTGCCAATGTCTTTTTCTTTTTATTTTCATCTCAAATTTTATTTTTTCCCTCTCTTAGCCTGGTTATTTGCTAAGTTTGCATGTTATTTAGCCTGGTTCCTCACTCTCAGTATTCCCATTTTCTTTATCATGTCAAAATCAATTCCCTTTCCTCTACATATATCTTAAGCTTTTTTTCTTCCTTTTTCCCCTCTTATTCCCATCTCACCTATATTAAGTTTAGCATATTTGTTGTTGATAGTGCTGTGGTGGATTTTTCTCTCCTATTTGGTTCCTATTTTTTTATTATTTATTTACTTTTTTTCTCTCTCTCAATTTTATTTTTTTAAATTTCTGTTTAAACCTAATACTACATGCTTCCCTTCTCTTATTACATTCTGACTTCTTCATTCCCTTTTTTATTTATGATGTAAATTTTACTTTTCCTCTTCACATTGCTCTGATTCCCTATTTTTATTAGTGCTCCTCCCTCTACCCTATCAAAATCATTTTTCTTTCATTGGTCATCTCATATTCCCTCTCTTTTCTTATAATAGTATTAATCTCTTTACACCCTTATTAATACTGGTTCACTTGCTGTTGCTAGTGGGATTGCAGGTGGGAGTTATTTTTGCAGGTGTCAGTTTGTTTCCCAGGCTATGTAGTTTTGTTCTGCCAGCACCTGCACAACAGCATCCAAGACGTGGTGGGTCGAGTGACCCTCAGTCAACCAGCTGGAGGGAAGGACCCACAAAAGAATAACTCAACAACAATCAAAACCCAATTATATCCAGAGCGCCAACATAAATGTCATAAAGGTTAATTCAAGAGCATCAAGTTCAGGAGGTCAAAGAGACTGCACTACTGAATCACACAGATCTCCTACTAAAGAAGTTCACACCACAAAGACAGGGAGTCAAAGCAGATCAATTTAAGAAGCAGAAGCAAACAAGAAGAGTCTCCCCTAAAATGGGTAGACAAGGAAACAACACCTAATTGAAAGGAAAAGAGGAATTCCATGAAAAAGTGCTAAATGAAATAGAGGCAAGTCAATGATCAAGTATTGAGTTCAAAACAATGGTTGTAAGGAACCTCAATGAGCTCAGTGTGAATTACTGAAAACTAAAGGGGAGTTACAAGGAACTTACTGCAAACTACATAGCATGAAAAAGGGCATAGAAACTATCAACAAGAGCCAGGAGGAGATGAAGAATACAGTTTCTGAATGGAAGAACATAGTAGAAAGAATCAAAAGTGGGCTAGATGAAGCAGAAGAACAAGTCAGTGAGCTGGAGGAAAAGTAGAAAAATATTCCAAGAAAGAGCAATAAAATAAAAAAGACTCAAAAAGAATAAAAACAAGTTAAGGGAACTGCAGTACAATATGAAACATAATAATATCCATATTTTAGGGATAACAGAAGAAAGAAGAATACGGGGTAGAAAACCTGTTTGAAAAAATGATGGAAAACTTCCCTAATTTGATAAGAGAAAAACTCACCCAAGTCCAGGAAGCAGAGAGGGTCCCAATCAAGAGTATCCAAAGAGGACCACTCTAAAACACATCATAATTAAAATGGCAAAGTTCAAACACAAAGAAAGAATCTTAAAGGCCACAGGGATAAAAAGGTACTAATATACCAGGGAGCCACAATAAGGCTAGCAGCTGACTTTGCAACAGAAACACACAAGAGACAAGGGAATGGCAAGAAATATTGCCAGTTATGAAAAACAGGGCCTGCAACCAAGACTACTGTACCCAGAAATGTTCTTAATTGAAATGGAAGACAAAAAAGGAGTCCCCCAGACAAAAGAAGGCTAAAAGAAAATACAGTGATCCCTCATCTATCACTGGAATTATGTTCCAGAGACCCCTACAATAGGTGAAAAATCTGTGAAGTAGCAGTGTTATATTAATTTCATTATTTATATATATTTTAAGGCTTTATAAACCCTTCCCACAGTCCTATAAACCTTTCCCACTCACTTATTGACCTTTCCAACAATCTTATAAACACTTCATATGCTCTTAAACACTTTCTACACTCTTAAACCTATGTAATTTTAACAACATATAAAATTCTATATGGGTACTCACCAGTGAAGTATACTACAGCTTGAATGATGAAGATCATGAATTACGTAGCTATGCAGTACTGATGGTGATGAAGGTGATGACGATGAGATGAAGGTACTGCACAGCCAAGAAGAGCATTACAGCTCTTCCGAAGGCACCACTTCATCAGGTGCTTCATCAGGTGGTGCAGTATCTTCGCCCTGGGCCGTAACTTCTATTTCCGCTAAAGGAGGCATAGGCATAACTGATCTCTTGGTCCGAGTGATGAACAGAATTATGGGGAGTTGCTGGCACTGCTTTTTCTTCTGAGTGAGAAGGTTTTTATAAACTGACATGCCACACTCAATTGTATTTATGAAGTGCAACGAACAAAGCATCTAGGCGTCCCATTCTTCAGCCACTCGCTGAAGTTCTTTGGCCATTCTGACTATGGTTGCAAGACGATCGACTGTGAGGCCAACCTCCTCCTTTTCTCCAACCTATAGTTCATCTTGTTCCCCATCCTCTTCTTCACTTGCTAACTTCGTCATCTCCATCAGGTCTTTGTCCATTAACAGTTGTGAGTGGACACCCGCATAGGCAGCTCCTCCATACAGAGAAATCCTCTTGAGTCCAAAGCATCTCTGAAGTTTGTCAAACCAGCCCTTGCTGGCACTGAATGGGTTTGGTCTGGTGGGAGAAGCACTCGACAGTCCTGCTTCTGCGTCATTGTCCTCGTCTTCATCCCCATCACCGTTGTGAACACCCGTGCTTTCCGAAAAACTATCATAAAGTTTCTTGGCCTTCGTCTGGATGGTGTTGGTGTCTAGCAAGATATTCTTCTTCCTGCAGTCATTTATCCACAGGGCCAATGCAGACTCCATCCTCACAATGGCCTTATTGCGGGAAGTGACCACCCTCTTTACAGTTTTGTTAAAAGTCATTGCTGCCATAGAGCTAATATTCTTCTCATCTCTCTTTAAGTAGCAAACAGTAGATTTGTTGATCCTGTAATATCGGCCTACAGCTGCGTAGCTTTTGCCTTCCTTTAACATGTCGAGAAGTTCCACCTTTTCTTTGATGGTACTGTAAGCATATTCCTCTCGTGCTTGGGTTCACTGCCAGAGGCCTTAGAAGGCACAGAATGTTTGGGTGGCATTGTAGGGCTTGAAATAAATTTAAACTTTTACGAGAATTTCACAAAAACACAATACCACAGAGAAACAGTACATGCATCGATCAGATATTGATGTGAAGTGGACAAGGAGAGATGCTGAATGTATGGGCACAGTGCGGGAGAGCAAATGGACCTATGCGATGGTCACTGAGCCAATCAACACCTAAGATACAGAACACAGTGCTGTGGTTGGTCTCCTTCCATTCCATCAGCCAATAGCGTGCCGTGTACAACCTCACGTTGGCAAACTTGCAGAAGCAGTAGTGTCATACTGCATTTCCATCATGTACAGTATGGTATTCATCCACTGATGAAATACATACTGTATTTTATTTTGATTTAATATTCTTTTAATATGTTTGAATTAACATTTTTATATTTTTATATTGTTTTACATTTTTAAGGCCAAAATAATTAAACTTATAAATATTATATAAATACCTATATACTGAAAAATCTTGCAATATAGTGAAAACTCTGTGATACAGAATTAGACATATATTTTTTTAAAAAACCCACGATACAGTGAAGCCACAATAAGTGAACTGCGATATGTTGAGGGATGACTGTATCTCTACGAAACCAGCATCGCAAGACTTGCTAAAGGACTGTCTTAAGAAGATGAATGGAAGAAAGATGGTGACGGAGAAGGGACAAGCATGATCGCTATCCTCCGGCCCACTGGCGGGATATTGGGCTGATTTTCTGAGGAGCAGAGCGATCACCCAGCTGTATTCTGGTGTGGGGGAAGATTGGAAACCAGGACTGCGCATAAAACTGAAAGATCAGCCGGTAGGGAGACTGCTTTGGAGGGAAGGGGTCACTCGGGCCTCACGGGGAGCCGGGAGGTCTGCGGATCCAGTTGCAGCAGCTTCCCGGTTTGCTCCAGGTTCCGTGGGAGGGAGCTGGATTGGGGTGTGTGAGTTGCCAAGGCAGACTCGCGCGTCTGTTGGAAGAGCCTTGGTCCCCAGCAGTCCGGAGGTCGGTGCTTACCTGGGGACTGATTTGCAGAAGCTGGTGTTCCCAGAAGGAAGAATTGGAGTCTGAATTGAAAGGCAAACCCAACTTTTGAGCTCCTGGATTGGGCGCGCACCCAGTGGAGCTAATCGGGGGCGGACGGAGTAGGTACCCGACCGGGCGCCCAGGCCTGCGGCTTGCAAGCTCCGATTCCAGAGACAAAAGCGAACGGCGAATGCAGGGGCGCGAAGCTCA